>JAYEAL010000550.1:0-28476 GCA_036419045.1 Scirpophaga incertulas
GAGCGCGCAAGCTGACGACCAAGGAGAAGTATCATAATGGGAAACTCGAAACACATTTTACCGTTTTGTTAAATGTGTCAGTGACAGTGTCAATGTCATATTTTTACCCAACGTGTTTGTTCGGATTGGGATTGTAAAACAATTTTGTCTTCAACTAATCAAAATTATAGTGTAAATAAGCATGCCGCGCAAGAGTTTAAGTCCGGCCCCCAGCAAGACAGGCAGACTCGGGAGTACACACTCGAACCTCGCCGTGGATTCTGATCCTAAAGTACAAGTACTGAGGAATCCCAGTTCTGGTACGTCTAGCGGAGTTTCTGCTGTCGTTTTATTCGCTGACTTCGACAAACTGACAGGTGTCTCTTCAAACCATGGTTTCGTGTATGTTAAAAGTAACCAAACGATTTTCCAAAGGAGTAGGAGAGGGAAAGAAGTGAAGTACATATCTCCATGGTTTAATCACTGCACTTCGTGACATCCTCCACAGAGTCCGTATCTGGGATTTTTATTTTTATAAGCAACTATGTTGACAAACAGATGGTAATTGGCAACCCATTCTATATTAGTAGATGTTGTTATTGTATTTTATGTACAGTATGTTGCAGATTTCTTACATAAGATCTAAAGTTACGGTACCTATTAAATTTGACTTTTTTTTTTTTGATCCCCTGAGGAAATTGCATTAAATTGCATACCCCGGCTGTAGCGAGCCAGCGGTTATGTGGGGCTCTCCTCCCCAGAAGGGGGAGGCCTACCCACTAAAAACCTCAGAGATGGCCTTCCTCAGGCATGTAGGGAGCCCCCGGGAACGCGAAGCGACTTCCGGGAACCCCCAGCCTCCACTCCCCTGCCTAAAGGGCACCCCTCCTCGGGGAGGCTACACTACCTCCCCCGATCTCCTCCACCGACGACGCCCCCCGGCCACTGAAGGGGCGTTAGTTATTTGACCTTAAGCCGTAGTAGCAAAGTTTTACTGTTTTGCTGCAGAAATAAGATTTAATTACTCGAGCAGCGGATCCTTCGTACACTCTTCGGTATTCTTGAACTCCTGTAATCGACACAGAAAAGCAGCAGTACTTGCATTGCGAATTATAGGGTATGAAATTACTTGGGTCCTGTATCATTTTTGCGAAATTGCAATTATACGTTTATATAAACCCACTATTAGGCGCTTTTATGCTTATGATTTTCGTATTGAAATAGTATTACGCGTGGAATATTATATGTAAAAGGATCTAGAAGTATCTTCGGCTAATTAGAACTTCACGCACAGGAAAGTTCGTTTAATCATAAATTGTACTTAGGTTTCGACCTCAGGATTAGCAAATAACGCTTGTAGATATTTAGAGATTACCCTGAAATATTTTGCGTAATTGTCTTTATTTATATAAACTGAATATTCAATCAATTATGTTTATATTATAAAAAAAAATAAGTAATTGAGGATCAAACAATATTAATTATAGATTTGCTATTGAGCTTCAGTAATAATTGCTTTAGCAAAAGATACATCTTCACTTGAATTTTCAATACTTATAGTTTTATTATAAGACCGATGTATTCGAGTAGCCATCGTAGCCGGCGGTGTATCTGATCCTATGACCTATGACTATTCCGAACTTGTGGAGGGAGGAATTCTCCCAGTGTTGATAATTCGGAAAAGAATTTGCCAATTGTTAAATATTTTGCAGATACTTTTAATCTTAAAAATCCTTGTTGTGTTAATTGGTAATTATGTGTATTAGATTAATAGGTATATTAATTAATATGTTCAGTTTTATCCTGTATACTCGACAATCTGTTATCTTTCTATACCTACTGCTTAAATTGAGGTGTCTGAGAAAATTTCTAGATGCGCATCTTTTGCTTGGAGTCATTTCCTTTTAGATATCGGCAAAACGATGTTTATGCTCAAAGGATTTGAGTTTTTAGAGTTGGATCAACTTTTTATTAAATAATAAGGGCCTTAAATCGATTTTTACGTTTACACAATTTTTTGTCATACATTTTAGAATAGTGTGTAGATCGTCAATTTTGAAATCTTTCCCGTTAATAAACTCATTCAAGATCTATAAATTCAAATTTGCCATAGCCATGTGTGCCAAATATATGTCTGACAAAAATTGGCTCAGTAGATTGAGCTCCAGTATATTGTAAACGTACTCGTCATTGAATTGTTTGGCTGCTGGGAGACAGAATAGAAATGAAAAAACAAAAGGAAATTCATAATCTTCAATGCATAAGAGATAGTGTTGTCAGTAATAAATGATGTGGTCATACAATAAAGACAATCTGCTGGCATATTTTGACTTATATAGCGGCGCGTACGCATTGGTTGCGACTGCGAGGGCTTCTATGAGTAGGACAGCAGATTCCTTTAGGGAGGAGGGTCTCTCATCCTCGTAGAATTTCATTACTTCCGAGTTTGATAAGGGCCCTTCCAGCTCCATTTCCAGAAGTATCTGACGTTGGCGCTGAAGATTTTGGTAGATTACGGCTTGAAGGTATAGCTCTGCATCTAATTTCACAAATGATGCGTTGCGCATCCATTAACATTGTTATTAAATGAGGATTCAATGTTTTTATCCCATTTGGCGTTCATGTCTGAAATAGTCGCTTTTATTTCAGTAAAGTTTGCAGTTATTTGGTAATAAATACTGTTCACTTAACTTATGAAGTTTTTTGATAATCTATGTTTAATCAAGCCTTTATGGATCTCATCTCCGCGACGACAGCTACGGCGGCGGATGCGAGCGCAGTGGGAGTTCTTCTTGGCTCCTGTATTTTCTTTTATGCCTACTGAGAAGGACCAATATATGGCTGGCTTGGGTGGAGTAAAGAAAATCCTTGATGTCAAAATACTTGAATTTATTAATTTTAGATCACAAGGTACAGAGATGCGTGTTATGCGTATATGCGTAATCTTATCGCAAGTGGAAGAGAGCGATGGTACTTAGTGTTGCCACTACATAAAAATACCTTTGTTGGGTTGCCAACAGCCACCGCAAGAGCTACATTCGCACTGCAAAAGGGGGTATACCTCAACGCATCGTACTCCAGACGATCCTGAACGCTTGCTTGGATCGGAGTTCAATCAAGCTAATCCGAGAGATGATGATGTCATTCTGATCTCTAAGTAGTCTGTGATTCTGACTGAAGATTTTAAACTGGGACGTTATATGATGACTTTGAACGATGGGCGCCATCTTCGTAATATTTTAAATTGTATAACATTTTAAGCACTATTTCGTTACTTGTTCTCAGTTTTGCTTATATAATACTGTAACAGTTTGTTTTACACTTAACGAAACACACGCGTAGGTTGCCTTTATGACGTGACATTTCTTTCAGTTTTCAAAGACTATTTTAAATAAAGTACTGGTGATCCTGTGGGTGGCGAAAGAGGAAGTTTGAAAGTAGCGCCAGTGACTGAGAAGGTAAGGAGCAGTAGGTTAGCATGGTTTGGGCATGTAATGAGGAGGGATGAAAGCCATATAACAAGAAGAATGATGGATATGAATATAGATGGACCTAGGATGAGAGGTAGACCAAGAAAGCGATGGATTGAATGTGTGAATTCTGATATGAGAGTAAAGGAAGTCGATGTTGAGCTGACGAGTGACAGAGGAGAATGGAAGAAGAAAACATGTTATGCCGACCCTACTTAAGGTGGGAAAAGGGCAGGAAGAAGAAGAAGATCCTCTGGGTGGCACTACAAGTATTATTAGCTATAGTAAATGTATTTAAATGTCAGTTTAATTAATAATTATTAACATTATTATTTACGTCGTAGCAAATAATAATTTTCAAATCGTTATTAGTTTTTTAATACATTTTCTATGTGCTCGAATTGCGTATTAACGCATTAACAATTATGTTAATCTCGAGGACTAAGCGTGAAAATAATGTGCAATGGTATGTTTATTTCACTAGTAATGTATTTCACGGATAATAAACAAGTAGTCTCCTAGACTATTTCCTTGTAGTTCGTTATTTACTTTACCTTTTATCTAGTGATTGCGGCTACCAGAGTTAGTTATTCTACAGCAGACATTTTTATGCTCGGTTTGGTTGGTGGTAAAGTTATCCGTTGTAACAGATGTCATCCACATATTTCATCCCGCCAATTACAAACATCATACTTAAGTTTGTCGCCATTATCAAAATGCTAAAATCATTTGTTGTTCTAACAATTTAATGTTTATTATATTTCATCATTACATCTATTGCAACAATACCAATAGTTAAATATCAAATTATTTGTAACAAATAAAGCAATGGTAATCATTGCTGATAAGAAATGTATCGTTTACATTCTTCATTTTCTATTTAATATACTGAAATGGTTATCAGTATTGTGGGATTTGGCGACCCGGGATGGACCACGCCCCTTCCGTGGCCGGGGGGCGTCGCCGGTGGAGCCGGGGAAGGTAGTAGCCTCCCCCGAGGAGGGCTCCCCTGTATCGGGGGGGGAGCGAAGGCTGGGGGTTCCCGGAAGTGGCTTGATGTTCCCGGGGGCTCCCTGCATGCCTGAGGAAGGCCATCCCTGAGGTTTTTGGGTAGGCCTCCCCCTTTTGGGGAGGAGAGCCCCACATAACCGCCGGCCCGCCACAGCCGGGGTATGCAATTTAATGCATTTTCATCAGAAGAAAAAAAAAAGTATTGTGGGGATTGATTGTGGTTTCGCATTGGGAGAGTTGCATTGGCTTCGCTTTATCTAGTGACGTCTTTTTGACACCGTAAGACGTAAGAGTAACTTGCAGCCGTATGTGGTATATAATGTATAAAGAAAACAGCAAACAATAAATGTGTCACGTCAATCCTATTGACTATTTTACCTCTCATTTGTAAACTCTTTCTAATTTCTTCTGTTCCAATACCGGGCAGATGATTTCGTAATTCTTGTTAGACATGTAAGTAAGCGGGTGTGACGAAGTTACACACTCGTTTAAACATCTAAATCATGTAAATGATCATTGTCACCACGGCGAATTAGTCCCAGTTAACCACACTAGCCTAGTGCGGATTGTACGACTTCACACATATTTTTACTTTTCTTTACCGTACGAACATGTTAAGATAAAAACTAGAAAACTGCTGTTATTAAGTACGGAATAAAGGAGGTCTCAAGGCCATATGAAATTCGATGAAAAGAACTACGGAACCCCCGGTTCTAATCGGGAAAGACTAGTTCTAAGACCACACAGCCATACATTTAAATCATGTAAATAGATTGTATGTGTTGTAACAACACCTCGTACTATGTTAATAAACATAGGTAGGATAAACTTGGGTAATTGTGGGTAAAAAGTTTGATCAGTTGAGTGTAGGTCATGCAGGTGAGGCTGCAGAGAAGCCACGGCGGTCGTCCCGCGCCCGGCGCACGGCGGAGCGTGTTCAAGCGTTAGCTCGGCCCCCTGCGCGTCGGTTGCGCTCGCTGTGGGACGAGAAATGTGCCGTATTACCCAAGGAACGCCGCGAGCGGATCAAAAGCGCACTTGAAGAAGAGTACTTCATGAGTCCCGAGTAAGGGAGTATTTGTTATGTTGGTGTGGAATATGAGGTGACGTAATATATATAATATTGTAATACTAATATTATAAAGAAGTAAAGTTTGTGTCTTTGTATATTTGTTAAATTGTAAGGGGTAATCTCGGGATCTGAGCCGATTTTAAAAATTCTTTCACCAATAGAAAGCCAGGTTATTGCTGAGTGTCATAGGTTATATAAAAAACCGAAAAATAAAAAGGCTTTTATGTGGTAGTCCGTTTTGCAAAGTGAATCGGAGAAAAACCGGTCGAATGAAAGCGTTTCTTGCGAACGCTGCCTTAACTATGAAAGATATATTTTTGAGTTCTAGAGAAAAAATGTGGAGCTTGAAAATGCCTACAAAAAAGTCAACGACAGCATATGTCTAACTTTTATATTTAAATTACAAAAAGTATATTTTTTAACATTAGCATAGACAATTTAATTTTTTATATTAATAAAATAATTCAAATCATTAGGTCATATTTATTAGTCATATATTACGAAAAATTATGAATCTATGAAAACAAGTAAACTCATCGTCATAAGTGTGAAGGCCAAAGCAGCGGACGGCGCGCGATGGCTTCGGGTTTAATTCGGTTCGCGTTCGTGCTCGCTTCGGGGATTATTAATATTATGCCCAATGAAGTGGGCACGGGTCAGCTAGTATTGTATATTTACATCACGAGATATTGCTGTACCACGAGCAAAGATGCTAGACTGCTAGAAGATAATTCCGCAACAACAAACTTCCGCAAAGTGTCATTGATTTGCCTTTATATAAATTTAAAATCCATATCATAAAGATACTCATGAGTAAAGGCTATTATAAAGTAAGTGACTATCTAAATGATCACACTATTTGGGAATAGGGACAATATTCATAGAGCCATGTTTGATAACAACATTATTTGTAATATTGTATTATTTTTATTTGTGTATGTAAACATACATACGACTGTAATCGTATTAGGTATGATTGTATCTTATATTATATTGTATTTTTATATTATATTATTATAACTAGCTGACCCGCGCCCACTTCGTTGGGCATAATATTAATAATCCCCGAAGCGAGCACGAAAGCGAACGGAATTAAACCCGAAGCCATCGCGCGCCGTCCGCTGATGATGATGATGATGATGATGATGACACTCAGCAATAATGTGGCTTTCTATTGGTGAAAGAATTTTTAAAATCGATGATGATGATGATGATGATGATGACACTCCGCAATAATGTGGCTTTCTATTGGTGAAAGAGTTTTTAAAATCGGTTCAGTAGATCCCGAGATTACCCCTTACAAATATACAAACACACAAACTTTACTTCTTTATAATATTAGTATAGATTCATTAAAATGACGATAACTTTTTTTTTAATGAACCGATTTTGATGAAACAAAGTCTATACACTGCCCGGGAGTGTGCATTCTTCATTAGTGAAAACCGCATAAAAATCCATTCAGTAGTTACGAAGATGTGCTCGAACAAACAGACAGACAGACAGACAGACAAAAAATTCAAAAAAAATTTTTTTGTGTTTCATTGGTTTTCTTTTATCGCCCTGACTCCATTTTTGTCAATTATCTTCAATGTACAGACACACCGGGTCCTACTGTTTTATTATATGTTATCTTCAATGTACAGACACACCGGGTCCTACTGTTTTATTATATGTTATCTTCAATGTACAGACACACCGGGTCCTACTGTTTTATTATATGTATAGATATGTATAGATTATTAACATTGAAAAGAGGCGATAAAAAATAGACCTTCAGAGTTTCTTGTCTGTTCTTCTCGAGAAGGCTCTCCCAATTTCCGAACAGGTGTCGAGTCAATATTTTTTTTTCCTTATTCGTACGTACGGACAAGGTTTTTGTTTTTTTTAAGCGTTTTTTTTTTTGTTTTGTTTGTTGACGTCAATAAGTGCCTGTAAAGGTCTATGTTGAATAAATATTATTTTTAGCTATTATTAGCGCCACTGTTGCCCCAACATTGGGCCAACTATACAAAACCAACGTAATATTTCCTACAAATTAGTAACAACGGGCCAACGATGGTCAGCCAACAGTTGGCTCTACTATCGGACCTACAACTTTTAGGGGTGACAAACCGCACCGTTGGCCAACTCAAAAGTGGACGGAGGCACAACTATTAGCCAACTTAAATTGCTACTAGGGTTATAGCTTAGGGGTGCCAACAATTGGTTAAAAGGTGTATCCAATAATGAGAATAATAAATAAATAATACTCTTATTGCAAATATTAGGTCGACAATATTAGCTTGGTAGGAATATCTTCGTGTATCTCGGCACCGTCTGCGTTCTCCATATTCCGAGAAATGCAGTGTATTGTTCAAGTGCCTGAGAAACCGATTCGATCTTTAGCAACGTCTCAAAAATATTACCGTATACTCAAAGAAATAGTCCTAGGTACATTGCTACTTTTATAACATCGTCACAAATCATATAGGTCCCCAGTGAGGGGCACGAGCCTACCCTAAGTTAGGGCGATTAGACCTAAGATAACCTACGCTGGCTAAGTTTGAATCAACTTGGGCCACACGATTCTTCTGATTTGTAAGCCAAGACCACAGACTCACTACTTTTATAATGTTGCTCAATTATTAATTTACTTTATCTGTATTGTCATTACTCATTAGTAATGACGGAAAAAACGTATCTTTGTTGAGATTGGATCATTTGTATCCGGATCAATACAAAGATTCTAATCAGTAAAGTGCTTCATTTGCATCTGATAGACTGATACAAATATTCTGATATATGATACAAATACACTGATTTAAATATTGATGTTGATTCATTTGTATCAGTGACTCTGAGTCAATCGTGTAAGCGCCGCGTATCGAATGAAACCGAGATGCAATAGGCTTGTATCCACTATGAACAAATCTGATGCATTAGGTTGCATAACTATTAAGATGATCATTTAATTATGAAAAAACAAAGTTTTATAAAATAATAACTTTTGATTATTTATATTTTTATAAAATAAAATTGCACAAAATAAGCCATAAGTCACGTGACAGCAAACACCAATTAAAGTGTTACGTCACGCCGTGCGAAACGTCAAAGTCATAATGTCATTCCCAAGTGTCTTGTGAAAGTGCGAAAAAGAATGGGCATCATTCCTTCTCGCGAGTGTCAGCCACTTTTTACGTATCTGCTGATTGTTTGGCACGTATATAAATAATTTTTTTGGTGTTTTTATACTTGTGCTTGTACACTGGGTCACTATGCAGTACTTGTAATACGATGAATCCATTTTTTATTAAAATAACTTCACAATACCGAATATTCCGATACTAAAACAGCTGTGTTTTGCACGGCGTGACGTCATCCAAGACGCCATGACAGTCATGAGCGTTTTTGATGACTAATGTCAAATATTTAATTAAATGCAAAATTATTCTTATAAATAAGCATTTTTTTCAAAAATAATAATTATTTTGTATAGAATAGGCATCAAGGTATATTAGTATCTAACTACTGAAATTTAGGCTACAAGCCAATTGAGCGACGTGATCCGAAGCGCTCCGACTCTGAACAATTTACGTCGTTTTGTAAAGATTGAGACATCTCTAGTCAATACGAATCCTCGAAGAAATGGTTGAAAGCACACCTTTCAACCACTTTTTCCTTTCTTTTTTAAGTGACTACTCATTGTTCGTCACGTTTCCAGGCAAACAGAGCAGTACTTCCAGTTGCTTGCGGAAACATCGAAGCGCTGGTCGGGGCCCGGAGCCATGGCCGGCCGAAAGGAGTTATCTGAGCACTCAAAAGAGAAACGGCAGCGGCAGAAATGGCTCATCGACTTTAGCGCACAGGTCACTACCGCAATCATAACTTTGGTGGGCGCGGTTCTTTTCACAGTAAAGGAGAAATAGTCTCATTATTTTCCACTGACTGGAATACTCTCATGATTTATTATGTTATAATTTCGGTTTAAGTCTGAGGTACAACATTTTTGCTGTAATACTCTTTGTTCAACTTCAAATGAGAATGTGGAAAAGGCGACTTTTCTGTTGTAATTAAAAGTACTTTTAAGTATATTTTAAGTAATTTTAAATATGTTAAGTATTTTTTACCTTATTTGTATATCATTATAATATCATATCATTGATCACATGATACTATTCAAAATTCAGTTCAGCACATCAAAAATTCCTAGTATATAATGAGAACCGTTTGATTATCTAAATGTGAGCTATTAGTTACAATGGTACATTGAATTACTTTTGGATAAATAAGGCCATATGTTTTTATAGGTTGCGTATCGCCTGTGCGACTACATAGCGAAGGATCAGAAAGAGATGCTCGTGTCAAACAGGCTAAGGAGCATCGCCGATGTGGTCCTCGAGAGAGTCGCTGATATTCTAGGTTCAACATTTTTCTTGTATAATGGATTTGTTTAGACATGGTTTCATATACAGTGTGATTCTTGACAAAGTGCTCAATAATTAAATTAACCGATTTCACCCGATCAGGTAGCAAACTAACAATGCAAAGGCAAATTGCGAGAAGAGTGTAATTAGTTGGTTATTGTGTGCCTGTGTTTGCCAGCTTGTAGAATTAGTTGTATGAAGGTTAGATGAATTTCAAGTCAGAGATTTTCAGAAATTTTAAAGTCAGAGATTTTCAGAAATTTTCAAGTCAGAGTTTTTCAGAAATTTTCAAGTCAGAGAAGTTGTCTAATTGTAAATGGTCCGGTTGCTCTATAAACAGCTCGGGTACGTGACCCCGACTTCTCGAGCCTTCGATGCCATTTGCCATAAAAATTTTACATATTAAAATGAATATAAAACTATACATATATTCACTGTAACTTAAATGATACAATGTTATAATAATGATGCCATTAATGTAGTTGCATAATTCAAAATACGAAAGTATATTGGTAAATAGCAGTAGCAACACCGATGCTGAGAACCACCGACGCTCAAATATGCGCACTATCTATGTAGGTAATGCAAGATTCATTTATTTATAGCAACACAACTGCGTGGTTCACAGGACAGCCTAAACCATCCCGCACGCACAACGGCCGCTTGGCACGGTTTATGGTGGCCGTGTCGGACCGCATCGCGGTGTGGCTGGAGAACGCTGTGTACCGCGCCGACGCGCTTGAGCCAGCAGAATACGATCTCGATGAGCACGTCCGCTTAGACTATGAGAAACCGCTAGTCTAGACTTCGTGAGTGGCCTTCTTCGTCAGTTCATAAATTACTTTACTTAAATTCAACTATTGAAGTCAGATTTTATAAATTAAAAACAGTGTTTATAAATTACCATAGATTATGAAAAATATACATGTTTTGCATTAAAAACATATTGCTATTCGTATAAAGCGCGTGTTTCAAAATTTTTATTACGATTATGAAAATGTTATCTAATATATATAAATCTCATGTCACAATGTTTGTGCTCAATGAACTCCTAAACTACTTAACCGATTATAATAAAATTCGCACACCATGTGCAGTTCGATCCAACTTGAGAGATAGGATAGTTTAAATCTCAAATTGCTGAGTGTCATCATCATCATCATCATCATCATCAATTTTAAAAATTCTTTCACCAATAGAAAGCCACATTATTGCGGAGTGTCATCATCATCATCATCATCATCATCATCATCATCATCAGCGGACGGCGCGCGATGGCTTCGGGTTTAATTCAGTTCGCTTTCGTGCTCGCTTCGGGGATTATTAATATTATGCCCAACGAAGTGGGCGCGGGTCAGCTAGTTTTGTAATAAAAAAGCATAACTTTGACTCATCTTAAATCGCCAATGTATTCATTATGTCAACAATAGGGAAGATGCAATATTTTTATTTTTGTGCTCATTTTAAAGAACTCCATGTAGAATAAACCACAAGTATATTAAAAAATGAAAAGACTGTATATTACTGAAAAAATGCGGTTTAAAATTGTCAATTAAAATTTTCGCGCCAAAGCGGACCTATAGTTCGTATGACGTCACTCCTGTCTGTCATTGTTACTGGCTCACTGATTGTACTGCGCGTGGCATTGCTGGCTTTAAGATGTTTTTGCATTTATCTCGACTTTCAAGGTATTATTTTGTAAAAATTTACAATGGACTATCCATCAACATCAGGTAATCATAACTATGCCATCGCTACTCTGAAAAAAAAGCCGTATGGACGTATGTTTTCTGCCAATGCGTCCATCTACTTCAAATAAGTATCCTAATAAATTATTTTTGACTGGACCTTCTGACCCAAAACTGAGAAAAATGTGGTTTCAAGGAATGACATTTATTCCCCAAAAACTATCATTCGATGCTGTGAAGACCACTTTGACGTAAGTCGGCGGATATATTTCTTGTAAGCTTCGTTAATCTGCTTGTAGACAAAAGATACCGTGACCTACCCAACACTTACCCAAACTTTTCAATGTCTTTTTGTTTAGTCCCTTTCATTTCTACACTTGAAAACTCTGCACTTTCGTCAAAAAATGTCACTATCATGTCAACATTAACTTTTGGCAGTGTCCTAGAATCTGCTTTGACAAACCCAACTTCCATTACTCAAATAAGTTGTCATAACAGGAGTGACGTCACTGAACGCTGATTGGTGTTTTAAATCCGCTTCGTTTCACGTTACTTTTGATTCGTAATTATTGTTAAAAAACAACATTATTTTAAATATAAACCTTGCAGTGGCGCTACTTTTATATTTTTTTAGCATTTTAATAACAACATTTTCTGAAATATTAAAATTGCATGTTCCCCATTATAATTTTTTTGACTGGCTATTAGAGCATCCATCTTTAAAGAACGAGCTCTGTGACAGCTGTCACAGTAACGTTTCTATATTTGGCAGTGCCGAAAAGTATATTTAAATGTTTATTTTATTGTTTGAGCCCCAGGTTAAACACATATTCCTATTCCTTATTTTAATATTACTGACAAAATATGCGTTTCAGACCGCTATTATGGGATCTGAAAATGTCTGTCAAACTAGTAGACATTAAAAGCCAGACAACTGCAGACCGTATTCCTTTTTCGGTAACAACAATGATATTACTACGAGTATCATGACAACAATGGCCACGTCATTTCTGATCCTCCCGACTCATTGACGCTGGCTCTTCAAGCCTTGCGAGAGGCGGCATCTGCGCCGCCATCCCTTAGTTAGTCCATACTTCGCAGCTTGCTGCATATGTACGAGTAGGCCCCATCACTTCAAGGCCGGACCCACTTTGGCGTATCGAGCCTTCCTTCGCGAATATGTCCTCTTCGGAGGGCATCGCCGACGTGCCCTCTCCTGAGGGTGCGCCAACCATTCCGTTCAAGCCATAAGGCCACTAGGGCCAAGGCTAGGCTGAGTTTAGTCGGTAGGTCTGTTGGATCGAGCCGCCTCGATTCACCAGGAGTCCGACATAATCAACGCATCCCTGCTTGCCTGTTGCGTTGGTATCCATGAGGATTCTCAGCCTCCTATCCTGAGGAAAAAAAAAAAAAAAGACAACAATGGCTAATACCAATTCGGTCTGTGAGCACGATAACAGCGATTGTATCGTTGTTAACACAATATGTTGTACCCAAATATGTCACCTTCTAATGTCATAATATGTTGAAGTTTTATGTCAAATTACAGATGCGTTCGGCTCACGAAGTTTTTAGAATTAAAATGGCGATAAGTAATTACAATAATGCGTTAAAAATAATTATGATATCATTTTTGAGTTCAGAATATTTAATATTCTGAATACATATATCGAATACTTTATTTGTAAGGATCATCCTTATCCATAAATGAATCTCTATATTTTTCTCTTTTTTTATGAACAAAAATGTAGTTAGGTTCGGTAGTATTTGTAAACATTTTTGAGATAGTCGTTTGAAACTATAATAATGTCAATTCACAAGTCATTTGAAGTATTATTAATCACATGCAATAAAATTCATAAGGTGGAGATTATAAATAACGGTGAAAAAATCTCTGTGCTTCTCACGTCTATAGTAATCACTGTTCTCTCTCAAGAACTACATTCTTAAGTATCTAATATACATACTTGCCGCAATTTGTGATCGTGGCGAACTTGTTACTCCGATACCGGCGCTAAAAATTCAGTCAAACTCAATCTTAAGCCAACTTTAATAATTGTTGTTCTCAACAAGTTAACTGCGTAATAAAATAATTATTAGGAAAATGAAGCCCTCTATAGATCAGCTTTGTGACTGGTTTCGCTTGTGGAGAAGCGAGGTAAAACCGGATAAATCTTCCGCGGAATGCTTTGAGTCGACACAACTAAACCGCCTAGTGCCTGTAGATACAGACTTACTTAAATTTAATAATACGCCTACCTCATGGCAACATAAACCAAATATCTCGGCATTACTCTCGACAAAGCGCTTAACTTCATAGCGAAAGATGATGTAGCAACACCCAGTTAGATCTGTCTCGCCTTAAGGTTTTGTTAGAGTGACACAGTTTTAGGAACAACGAGTTTTTGCACATACAAATCTAAATATCCTATGTCAACTTCCCAAGCTCCGCACTATTTAAGTCGCAGAGCAGCATCCCAATTCCCTGAACAGGAAGGCAGTGGAGATCAAGAAACGTTTACTTTATACAGATATCGCTAACCTCGGCACGTATTCACCGACTATCTAAATCAATTGACGCAGGACCTTCCATTGCCGGCGGCACAGATGCTGTCTACAAGATCTTCCAAGATCTCTTGATCTCAGCTGCTGAGTTTAGTCGGTAGATTATGCCGGTTGGACCGCTCTGGTCGGTATGCAGTCGGATATAATCACCTTGGCACATGCTGTTGCGGTAGTATCCTTTTTTTTTTTTTGTTCCCCTGAGGAAAATTCATTAAATTGCATACCCCGGCTGTGGCGAGCCGGCGGTTATGTGGGGCTCTCCTCCCCAGAAGGGGGAGGCCTACCCACTAAAAACTTCAGGGATGGCCTTCCTCAGGCATGTAGGGAGCCCCCGGGAACATCAAGCCACTTCCGGGAACCCCCAGCCTCCGCTCCCCTTCATAGAGGGGAGCCCTCCTTGGGGGAGGCTACACTACCTCCCCCGGTTTCTTCCACCGACGACGCCCCCCGGCCACGGAAGGGGCGTGGTTCATCCCGGGTCGCCGTAGCGGTCGCGACTTCTTCGCGCCCGCCGGCGACCCGTGCAGTAGTATCCTGGGTACGTTACGTATTCCTAGTGAAGCTCCTCAGTCTGTCTCTTCTGAGAAAAAAATGCGATTGTCCTAAGCTTGTAAATCAGTACAGATTATTTAAATTTTACTGTATATTTGAATTTGTATGTGTGATTAGAGTGACAACTGTGACATAACAACAGGTTTCTAAAAGAAAGGAACTTTATATCCAGAAAACATGAATCATAAAAAGAGCTATTAATGGTACAGAACTACAGTTATTATTCGCTGGGTCTACTGTGGAAAAAAGGATAATTTTGCACACGTCTAGTGCCTCGACAGTTTTTAGACTTAGACTTTTTCTAAGCCTAAATACGTTTTAACTCCAATTTGTGTCAATTTGATAAATTGTTTGGAGATTTTCACGACTGTTTCTCAGCGGTATAACGTCGACCCTACTGCTTTAGAGCTGCTTTTATAAGCTTATTAATTATCAAAAAGCATAGGTGTAACTTGTTCTATTATGGTCACCTAGATTATGTCATAGGCGTTTACAAAGATATTATATTAGATTGTATTCATTTGGAGTCAATAGCGATGGTTTAGTTTTTGTATGGAAATTATTAGCCTCTAGCGGAAACATAGTGAACTAGTTTCCTTGTGTTTAAAGTTAAGCTAAGTTTCGTTAGGTACTAGTATTTTTTCGATATGTGGCAGCGGTTCTAGTCTCACAGACTAATTGAAAATTACAGATCTTAATAATTCATAAGATCAACTATCTTGACTTTAGATGTTTTCTTCAAGCTTTTCCTTACAATTCTCTTTTGCGTAAAGTTTCTCGCGCAGTTATTCCTGTACCTACTAGAAAAATAAACGTAATCTTATACAGTACTAGCGACCCGCCCCGGCTTCGCACGGGTGCAGTGAAAAAATGGTTATGGTGGGTTATCCCTAAGAGATAGACATATACCATCGCGGACTTTTTTGTGGATTTTTGTAAGTTGTACAATACTGTAGTACATTATTTTGGTCTATCTCGTAGGGTTCAGCCAGCGTTTGCAATATAAGCGCAAAAAAACGTGCTTATTTACGACATCACATTAGAAACCTTTAAATTTATCAGTGTTTCTCTACTATATTATGTATTTATTATACATACAAACCTTCCTTAAGAATCACTCTATCTATTAAAAAAAACCGCGTCAAAATCCGTTGCGTAGTTTTAAAGATCTAAGCATACATACGGACATACAGCGAAAGCGACTTTGCTTTATACTATGTATTGATTAATCAGAAGTGATTCTGTTCCCTTTTAGTTTAAAACTTATTTCTTTCGTAGTGAATAGTGAAGTGAAAATATAGTGTCGATGTTGGAACGATTATTTATCGTACCGATAATTTATCGTACGTGCAAGTTGGAGAACGACAGAACGCCAATGTCATTCTGCTTGTTTAAACAATTATTTGTACAAGATAACTGCCATGCTATTTATAGACATTGATTCAATTGGAAATGCAAATTGCTCACAATGATTTATGTGTAATTACAATACTATGTTGTAGGCGGTGTTGTGTTCTCATGTCAGAAATCAATATTACACAAGAGCACAACGGATTTTTTTGTTATGGGGTGTTATTCTGGAGCGGTTTGGAGTGTTATTAAGAACTAACTGTACCCGCGACTTCGTCCGCGTGGAATCAAATAACATGAAATAACAAACAAGTGTATTTTTTGATTTTTGTATTTTTATTTTAATTATCATTTATATTCAGTTTTGTGTATTAACTTAATTTTTCTAAAATAAAAAGTAGCCTAAGTTACTTCTTATTATATCAGTTACCTGCTAATAAAAGTGCTGTCAAAATCGGTCCAGTCATTTCAGAGATAAGCCGGAACAAACAGACAGACAGACAGACGACACTCTAATTTTATTTATATGTATTATATATAGTAGTAATTATTATATAGTAAAATTAATAGTATAGATAATTAAAACTAGACGAAACATTGTAAATATATGAAATGATGTAGTATAGTATAACTTATAGCACATATAGTGGTGTTGCATTCGATGGCTCTTCAGGATCCTCTTTTTAAAATATCGTCTGCGCGCACTAATTTGCTCAAAGAAGCCGCTAAGAGCCCTGCGTCTACTGAATAACATTTCGGGTACTGATGTCACTAGTCACTACCGGCAGAGGATAGGTAGACCGCGACATGTCCTTAGCGACCCTCCTAACCAACTCACGCAGGAACTTCTAGACCTGCAAGCGGCGGCGTCTGAGCCGTCGCTCCCCCTTGTTAACCCCTAATCGGCAGCCTTCTGCTTAGCCACGCGTAGGTTCCCGTCAATACAGGCCGGTCCCACTTTGGAGATCGTGCCTTCTTCTAGCGCATATGCCCTCACCATGGGGCAGCGCTAACCGTGCCTCTCCTGAGGTGCGGTTCCCTCGTCAATAAAACTGGGAGGGTCAATAGGACCAAAGGCTAAGCTGAGTTCAGTCGGTAGGTCTGTGTAGTCGAGCCGCCTCGACAGTACCAGGAGTCCGACATAATCAACGCATCCCTGCTTGCCTGTTGCGTTGGTATCCATGATGGATTCTCAGCCTCCTATTTGAGGAAAAAAAAAAAAAAGGGTACTGATGTGTTTTGTTGTTCACTGTATGAGCTCACCAAGAGAACTAACTTTTTTCTGTCTTATAGCTATTAAGATCAAAATTATATTACAGTACTCGTATATTGTACGTAATGTGTATATGTTGATGTAGGAGTATGTATCGTTGTTGTATATATTTTATGTGAGTATATGTAGATATGTGTGTGTATGTATATATCTATGTATCTGTCATTTTATTCGTAGTATTAATTAGTAATTAAGTTGTTTCCCTCATGATAAGGCCGGCGCCACTTGGGACTCCCCGCGCTTCTTCAAGCGCTTTTGGGCGACCTGGGGGACGGTCGCCCTCACGATTTGCCTATATGGTTCTTAGAATTTAGGCACAGGCTGAGTTTTCTACGGGAAGGAGGAGGTCACCTACCGATTGACTCAGATACTCACCGGGCACGGCTGCTTCGGTGAGTATCTGTGTCGAATAGGACGGGAGGGATCGACACATTGCCACTACTGCGCATCTGACCTCGACTCGGCCCAGCACACGCTGGCGGAGTGCCCCGCGTGGGTGGGTGGGTGTCGCGGTGATCGGGCGAGATCTGTCTGTCGGACGAGGGAGGTTGGAGGGCTGTGGCCTCCTTCTGTGAAGCAGTAATGCTGCAGAAGGAGGCCGCCGAGCGGGGTCGGGAAATGGCCGATCCCGCTCGAAGGAGGCGGCGCCGGGCTCGGTAGCACAGTTGCGGCGCCGCCGCGGGAGGCCGGCGGGCGCAAGGAAATCGCGACCGCTACGGCGACCCGGGATGGACCACGCCCCTTCCGTGGCCGGGGGGCGTCGTCGGTGGAGGAGACCGGGGGAGGTAGTGTAGCCATCCCCGAGGAGGGCTCCCCTGTATCGACGGGGGAGCGGAGGCTGGGGGTTCCCGGAAGTAGCTTGGTAGTTCCCGGGGGCTCCCTACATGCCTTGAGGAAGGCCATCCCTGAGGTTTTTAGTGGGTAGGCTTCCCCCTTCTGGGGAGGAGAGCCCCACATAACCGCCGGCTCGCCACAGCCGGGGTATGCAATTTAATACATTTTCCTCAGGGGAACAAAAAAAAAAGGCACAGGCTGAGTTTAGTCGGCAGGTCACGTGGTCAGACCGCTCTGGCCGCGTGCAGTCCGACATAACCTCCGTGACACTTGCCGTTGCGGGGGTATCCTGGGCACGTTTCGTGCTCCTTGTCATGGATTCACCGCCTTCCTCTCCTGAGGAAACAAAAATAAGTTGTAAATAGATAGTCAATAAATAATTGTTAAGATTAGCTACAAATACCACACTGTCGCATTAGGTATAAATCTATAAGGACAGTGTCAGGGAATAAATAAATAACTAAATAAAGAGACTTAACCGTTTGCAATAAAGCTTTTAAGGAGGCTCTAAAAGTTATATGCCGCCTTAATTATTATATGTTGAACATGTGGATTGATAGAACAAAACAATGCAAAGACACAATAATAAAATGTACATATAAAATTAGACCATTGGTAGATGGCCGGATCGACCCCGAGCCTCCCGACTGGGAGACCAGTGTCGAGGCGATAGGGCCACCGATCCTCTCGAAACATTATTAAATGTATTTATATATTAGACTTGAGTTATTTTAATTAATATTTTATAACCGCTTGGCAACAATGTAAACCTGATAACGATCAACTCGGCCTATTATTGATTTGATTATGCCATTTGCTCTATTTAAATGAGATCGTATAAATTAGCACTAATTTTTATATCAAGTCATGTTGGCCTTAGGCTCGCCTAGGGTCTAGACGACCTTCTATTTTCATATAAATGATGCAGGCTCTGATGCTGCATTACAGTTTGCACTAGGAAGGCACCGAAGCAGTTCTGCTAGTGAGATCTGACAAGCATCTTTCTCATCATGAAATTCGCCGTGAGTGATTTCTTTTTGTTTTTTCATGCTTGAGAGTATAGTAAAATAAATATATGTCTAGTTACTGGTGGACTACATTAATTATATTTTTAGCACCTTAAACAGCTTAAGCAATTTCCTAAAAAAAAAACACAGTAGATTATGTTTAGCTAGTAATTTGATATCATTGCTTGTTCATCAAGTTAAAAGTTACAGATTAATAATACCTTCTAAAAAAGGAGGTTTTATTTGATATGCAAATGCATCCTTAAATATAAGCCTTTATGTTGGAAGAGTTCTCGATCTCAACGCCGTTGCATTTATGAATAATTATAATAATCGTTAACAAATCCATACTAATATTATTGTGGTGTTATAGATCTACACATAATATCTAAGTACTAGTTGTAACCTATATAAGATAGATTTTGTCAGATATTTAGTTAGTAATAAATCATACGTGAAACAATTCACTTGTTTACTTTACTGTCCCGAGCTCCCTACCTTACATGGCGACCCTGCCATCCGACGCGGGTTGCTGGAGTTCGGCCGCGCGACTTATTACTTTATATTGGATTGGTTAAAGTTTAAAATTTTAATTCATTTAAAGAAATTATAAAATGTGCCGGTCTACTGTGGAGAAGGAAGACGTTTTCTTGAACCAAAATGCTGTTGGTTCAAATTATCAACAATTTCACCTGAACAATATAAGCATAGTCCTGGTGCTCATTTGCACTATGATAGCAATTGCTGGAGTTTTTGGCCTGTACATGCTATATAGAAGATGTCATCATGGATGGATCCGGAATGAAGTATTGGCGCAAACTCTGAGGCGTTCTGTTCGACGACCGATCCAGAAGGCTCGTGTTTGCTACGAGTGTCACCGCCCAGTTCCAGGTACAAGTGAGTGCAAATTGTGAAAGTTTGATAAAGCCATAACAATAAAAACATATAGAGCTGTTCAAAAGTGCAAAAACGTACACTTTGACCTAGTTTCATCGTTCGTTCGACCTAGGTTCGTGTCGAGTTAATTTGTGTCGTGAATTTTGTTTAATGTGTATTTTTAATAATATTGTATAATTATTAATATGTAAATAATGTATTTTTTAATTAAAATATCTAGTTCTATTTTCGATGGCTGATGAAATAAAAAATATTTGTGATAAGCTTCAAATTATAAAAGGTTATTTGGTAAAATTAAGTTACGCTAGACGAACAAAGAATGTTTTGCGGGAAAAGCTGTCTGAGGCTATTCAGTTGCGTCAACATTTCGATGAATGTATGTTGATTATTTTAGAACAGATACAAACGAAGCAAATAGATGGTAAAGTTTTAGAGGACTTACAGTCATTTTGCGATTTAATTAAACAATTATATGAGCAAATAGAAACTTTTTGTTCTAAAAATTATATTCCTGAGTGTACAAACGTAAATTTTCCAACAATGTCAGTCTTTGACTTTAAAACTGCGGTAGCACTAATCCCGGTCATGACTGGTGATGAAAATGTCACTAAGAACCTTATCGATTCTATAGAGTTATATAGCTCTACACTAAATAAGGAAGGTAAAAATATGCTTATACAATTTATTTTTAAAAACGCGAGTAAATGAAAATGCCAAGTTAAGGTTATCAACGTCATATGATAGCTGTGAATTATTAATTCAGGATATGCGAGATCATTTACTTACCAAGAAATCGAGTACTTCTATTCATAATGAGTTAGTAATGATGCGACAAAACGGCAATTGTTTAGAAAATTACGGCAGAAAAGTCGAAGAGTTGTTCGTTAACTTGACGATATCGCAAGCTGACGGTAATCCAGACGCATACAAAATATTAAGACCTTTAAATGAGAAGCTTGCTATTAAGAGCTTCACCAATGGTTTGCGAAATCGACAACTTAGTACGATATTGTCAGCGCGTAATTATTCGTCACTAAAAGACACAATACGTGCAGCAAAGGACGAAGAAGCGTCATACAGTCGCTCGAACCAAGAACCTACAGTATATTTTGGATATCGTGGACGCTCAAGTTTGGGTAGATATTTCCGCGGTAGTAACAGAGGAAATTTTCTAAGACGAGGCGGGCAACCTCAAATGCAATTTCAACATGGTAACAAACACTTGAATTTTTCAAATAATCAATCAACCAGAGGTCGAACTTCGACCGCGCGGGGGTTATAATACTAGACAAATACAGAATAATCGCGGCGGCAAATACCGTTCATTTAATCGTGGTCATAATATACATTACATGCAAAGTAACAGAGACTTAAACAATTCTAAGTCTTTAAAAACATTCGATTCAAATCCGGAAAATAAGTCTGAAACAACAAATAATGAATCTATGCAGTTTTTTCGATAATAATTATGTATTAGTTTGTGACTATAGCAGCTCAGTGGAATTGTTATTCGAAGATTCCAAATATAGTTTTCTAGTAGATTCAGGTGCATCGATGTCGGTGCTGAAATATGAAACAGTACAAAGATGGAACATTCCGATGCATACGGAACGCACCTACATAAAAGGAATAGGGGGCAAAGTACAATCCATCGGGCATTCTTATGTTATGCTTAATATAAATGGTCAGGTATTCGAAAACAAATTTTATATTATCGATTACCTGCCGTGTAAACAACAAGGAATATTAGGTAGAGATTTCTTGCAGAAGTATAAAGCTATTTTAGATTTTGAAAATAATACTTTAAAGTTAAATTGTAATAATAATGGTAATAGTATAACGTTGCCTATGGTTACCGGATCTTTAGGTCAAAAAGGTTTTCTAACAATTCCACCAAGATGCGAAAAAATGTATGTCGTTGACAGTATCATTGATTATGAATGTGTTGTTTTGCCAGGAGAGTTATGTCAAGGAGTTTTTATAGCTAGTACCATATGTAAGCCAAAAAATAATAAAATTAGTATTCAGATATTAAACACTCGCGAAACGGAAGTAAATCTTAACTACTTTAGGCCAGAGGTACACAAACTATCAGAGTACGACATATGCAATTTTGAGAATACTATTGTAAGTGGAGATAGAGTACGAAATTTGTTTTCCCAACTGAGTTTGAATCATTTAAATAATGAAGAACGTATATCTATCGAAAATATTTGCGCAAAATTTTCAGACGTGTTTCAATTACCTAATGATAAATTAACTACTTCTAATTTGTACGACCAAACAATACAACTAAAATCGAATGCGGAACCGGTATACGTAAAACAATATCGCTTACCATACTCACAGCGTTCTGAAATTGAAAAACAAATAAATAAAATGCTTTCTGATAATATAATTGAACCAGCAAAGAGTGAATGGTCCAGTCCTATTCTATTAGTTCCGAAAAAATCTAATGATATTCTAAAAAATGGAGGTTAGTGATTGATTTTCGTAAACTTAATGACCGAATATTAGATGACAAATTCCCGTTGCCTAATATTACTGATATTTTGGATTCTTTGTCGGGAGCAATGTATTTTTCTCAGTTAGATTTATCCCAGGCATACTACCAAGCAAATTTAAGTCCTGAGAGCCGGAAGTACACAGCATTCACAACCCCGTCTGGTCAATATCAAATGACACGACTTCCTATGGGTTTAAAAATTAGTCCAAGTTCATTCTCACGATTAATGACAGTCGCTATGTCTGGACTAGCATACGACAAATTATTTATTTATTTAGACAATTTAATTTGTTTTGGCCGAAATTTAGATATGCATAATAAAAATTTAATTGATATTTTAACAAGACTTCGACAAACTAATCTAAAATTAAATCCAAACAAATGTGATTTTTTAAGGAAAGAAATTCAATTATTAGGTCACGTTGTTTCAACTAAAGGCATAAAGCCAGATCCAGAGAAAACTAAAGTTGTTCAAAATTATCCTGTCCCTAAAAATGTGGATGAAACAAAAAGATTTGTGGCATTTACCAACTTTTATAGAAAATTTATCCCTAATTTTGCAGAGATAGCATTACCTCTTAATAGACTCTGTCGCAAAAATGTAGATTTTAATTGGAATTCAGAATGTCAACAATCATTTTTATTCCTAAAAAGGGCATTAATCTCTCCAACACTTCTTCAATATCCAAACTTCGACAGTGAAAATACTTTTATTTTGCAAACCGATGCGTCTGGTTTTTGCAATCGGATCTGTATTAAGTAACTGCGACAATAAACCAATAGCTTTTGCAAGTCGCAACTTAAATAAAGCCGAAATTAGATATCCGACTATAGAGAAGGAGCTACTTTCTATTGTATGGTCCGTTAAATATTTTAGGCCGTACTTGTATGGTCGCAAGTTTATAATAAAAACCGACCATAAACCATTAGTTTATCTTTTTAACATGACAAATCCTTCTAGTCGCTTAACAAAATTTAGATTACTATTAGAAGAATATGATTACACTATTGAGTATGTAAAAGGGGCGGACAATGCAGCTGCAGATGCATTGTCCCGCATTCGAATATCGAGTGATGAACTGAAACAGATGAATGAACAGGTAATGTGTGTTCTAACTCGGAAACAGAATAAACAATTGAATAATCAAAATATCGGAATCCAAAGTGACAACCCTGTGGTCAATAAGAGTGCCTCAGACTCTTGGTCTGATCAACCAAAGGTATTAGGTACCCTTAAGAAACCAGAAGGTTGTGTGGAATTAAGATTTGTGAATACTGAAGAATGGAGAAAAATTGATAAAAACGCACCTAAAATGACTAATTTATTCGCTTTTAACTCAACGAAGCTCATAATTTATATTAATCCTTCTTTCCGATCATATTGCACACGAGATGTCTTTGTGAGGAAGTTGGATGAAATGTGTAAACAATTAAAAATAAATAGCGTGTGTATAATAAAAAATGAGAATAATTGTAAAGAAATAGAAGAGTTAACTCGTATGATAAATGACACCCAAAATTGGTCCGGACCACTTTTTTATATTTTGAATGGTGTCAAAAGAATAAGCGATAAGGATACACAACGCGTGATATTAAATGACTATCATGTTTTGCCTACAAGCGGACACGCTGGCATTAGACGCATGATAAACAACATAAAACGTCGATTTTTCTGGCCACGACTTGAAAAAGATGTATCCGAGTTTGTTAATCGTTGTGACACGTGTTTACGTCAAAAACACTACAAACACATAAAAGAACCCATGGTTCTTACGGATACCGGATGTTCCTCTTTCGATAGAATTTATTTAGATGTAGTAGGGCCCTTATGTAAGGATAGTAATAGTAACTCATATATATACTCACACTACAGTGTGACTTAAGTAAGTATGTCGAGGCTTACGCAATTAGGAATAAAGATACTGTTTCCGTAGCGTCAGCATTCGTTAATAATTTCATCTTAAGATACGGGATACCCCGTCAAATAATATCCGATCGAGGCACAGAGTTCGTTTCTACCGTTATGAAGGAAGTATGTAATATTCTCAAAATTAAGCAAATTACATCTACAGCATATCACCACCAGTCTATAGGTAGCTTAGAAAATAGCCACAAAAATTTAATATCATTCCTACGAATTCAAACAGATAATGAACCTCAAAATTGGAGTGTTTGGCTTCCTTATTGGTGTTTTGCTTACAACACGACTGTACACACAGAAACTAGATATACACCATATGAGCTCATTTTTGGAAAACCGTGTAACTTGCCCAGTAATTTGACATTGCAAATCGATCCGTTATATAATCATTATGATTATCCTCAACAACTTAAATATCGTCTTCAAAAATCGCAATATGACGCAAGACAAAATTTAATTAAAAGCAAAGAGATTAGAAAAATTAGATATGATAACTAACAAACCAATTAAGTATAATGTGGTGATCTAATACTACTAAGAACGAACAAATTGTAAACAAATCGATCCTCTCTATATAGGACCTTTTAGAGTGATAGAAGATTGTGAACCAAATCTAAAAATAGATTATAAAGGAAAAGAAAATGTAGTACATAAAAATAGGAGTTAGACTTTAAAGAAAATGTAACACTTTTTTTCACTGATTTTAAGTACTATTAAAGACATTTTTTTTTATTCATATTGATTAAATTCACATTTACAATTGTACCTTGCATTGGTTATGTTTTCGTCGAATTGTTACTTTGACATTGACAGTTCTATAGTGTGGGCCGCTTATCATGATCCTAACACCATTATCTATGGGCAAATTGGGCAACCAAATCTAGCCAAGCGTCGTCTACAAAGATAGGTTCTTTATTAATAATACTGAAACATCACTCCGGAATTCATAGATTAAAAACAGTGTCGTAGATTAATAACTGCCCACAGATTATATACCGGATACTAATTAACTACAAATTATTTGCACCGCCGGTTACAAAAATATCATTTAGGATTAAACTTAAATTTAGGCAGATCAATTCTTCCTTTCCTTATAGTTTCCACATCATCCTAGTTCCATTGAATATCAAACATCACATACTATACATCGTCTATATAGTCTGTGCCTCATCGGTGGTAAGCAATCTGTAATGGTATACTAATCTGTGACTTGGAGATCTGAAATCTGGCTGGGAATTGGGAATCGATCTATTGTAAAAATCTCACGCATATTTCGGTATATAACTACGTATATAAGTTACTGAAAGTGGTGTCAGGATCACAAATTTCAGGAGTATTTTATTTCCCATAAAATTATCCATATCTTTTGGAACCAACATAATTTAACCTAGTTGCCACCGGCACTTAGGAAAAAATAATAAACTAAAATATTTACATATCGAAAGCCCGATAAAAAGGTCAGTAATTGTTGCATTTATCTCTTTAATTCTTTAATTTCAATTTGTTCCCAATAGTAATGATTTTCACAAATAATTTTTGATATTTGTTTTGAGCGGGTAGGCTTAACCACCCATACAAAATCATGCTGAAATTAGTTGCTCAGATGCTAATCTCATGTATTTGAGGTAATTGGTGTTTGTATTTAATCATAATAATATAAATAATGTAAATTCTTGTTCTTTTAAAATGTAAATGTACCATAATTTGATGAATGTTCAATAGATCATGTTTGATATTTTTCTTTGTAACCTAGTTGTCAGATTTAATTGTATGAAGAACAATAATGTATATGGGTTCCTTCTGAACCGCATAGACCACCCACAGTGAGTCCATAACTATGATAATGTAGCATTTTATGATATGTAACAGGGCAAAAAGGTACCGGGAGGTATTTATACCTGAAAGACCCGGCCCTACAAATTTATGTAAGAAAAACATACCTATATCAATTACAATATCCTTGAAGAAAATTATATAAACCTGAAGAAGAATAATTGCAATTTATTAAAAGAAGAGTTAAAATCGAGTGTCTGGACCCAGTCTCAAGGAAGGTATTCAGTACTAACCACCGGGGGATGGGAATCTAGCTTAAGAATTCATGTTTTAGATTTTAGAATTACCATTTAATTAAATAGTTTATTTCAATACCCTGATCAACCATTGTTGCTAAATATCCTTGCCGAGATTGATCAAACAGCACCAGAACCAACCTGCCCTTGTGATTAATAATTCAAATTTGTTATTTTAAGTACATAATAAAGAGTACACTTATTTCTAATTGAGTATTATTTTATTTTTATTTAATTGTAAAAAAAACTTAAATATATATTGTTAATAAACTTAAAACTTAAATTAATAAATCAGTAACTTTGTTATTTTGTATTATTTGTGTTTCCTTTATAAATCTAGTTGGTGAGTAAGAGTTATTACATTACATTTGGCGCCCGAATATACAGGAAGTTCTGTGGCTTTTTGATGGCCCATTATTCTGGTCTAAAGCTCAGATAATGTTGATCCATCTCGGTAGGTATTTTTCATATAATATTTTGGAGGTTTTAGTACTATAAAACAGATACAAGTAAAGTTAACATATTGTCATTTATTTAGTAATTAAAACATATGTATAAAGTGAATGTTTGAGGCAGGATTGGTTCAATAGTATACTTGGTTATAGTGTCAAGATTTCTCAATATAAAATACTTTTTTTTTTACATTGTTAAAATTCTACAAATTGCAATAATAGTAACTTTTGATATAAATAACATTAAATTAAATTTTTGTAACAATGGAACAAAGACCAATTACTTTTAACTTGCTTAACAAGGATGAACTTGAATATGAAGTAAAGATCAGAGGTGCAAAACCAGCGGATACTGTGGTGGCCTTAAAAGCACAGATTCGTTTACTCAACAAAGACATGCCTTCTGATGAAATTTTAATATGTGATCTTGATATTAACATTGAACTGAAAACTATACAAAAGAAATTAGATGAACTTGACAAACTTATCACTAGTTCTGCCGGTAAACCTTCTTCACTTAAGGTATTAAATAGAATTCAAAATCTTGCACACCACTTGTTTCATAGAATGGGTCGCTTATCTCCTATTGAGGATGATGACAATAACTTAAATTCTTTATTACTTTCTCTACAAAATCGACTAGAAAACATTCTAAGTAAAATTGATAACATATATCACAACTTTAAAAGCAGCTTAACACTTGAACAACCAACAGCAAGTACAAATTTAGCTACACAAAATACAAATAATAATGATTCTTCAGTACATAAACTTAATTTACGCTTCAATGGCAAATCTTGCATTAAAGCATTTTTACAACGTCTTGAGGAGTTATGTTTATCTCGTGGCCTTCCAGATTCAAAGCTTTTCTGCTCTGCAGCAGAGCTATTTACAGATGAAGCACTTTGTTGGTATCGTGGAATCAAATCAGATGTTAATAATTGGATAGAACTTAAAACTTTACTTCTTGATGAATACTTGCCATCTGATTATGACCATAGGTTGCTGCAGGAAATTAGAAGTCGCACTCAGGGCACTGATGAGAGTATAGTCAACTATTTAAGCATAATGCAAAATTATTTTTCTAGATTATCAAAACAAATATCTGAGGAAGAGAAATTGAATATTGTCATGTTTAATATTAGGCCATTCTATACTACACAGCTTGCTTTAAGCCCAGTGGAATCCTGGAATGACTTGAAAAGAAAATGTAGGTTCTTGGAGAATGCAAGAGAGCGGACAGCACATTTTAGTGAGCCCCCTAAAGTCACAACTTCTTCATTAGCTCCTGACTTAGGTTATAAAAATCACAAATCTCCACCTATAGTATCTGCTATTCAATCTACAAATAGCCTTTTCTGTGTCCGTTGTAGAGTTAATGGTCATAGCCTGAAGGGTTGCAAAGCACCGTGGCTACTTATCTG
>JAYEAL010000206.1:0-26876 GCA_036419045.1 Scirpophaga incertulas
ATTGTTTTGAGCTTAAATACTAGGCTGAATAATCACAGATTGCTTTTATTTTTAATTACTATTGAATGGCAATATAAATACCTAGAGACAAAATGTAATAAAATATAAAAATACAACTAATGTATAATCAATAGTTTTCTGCTTAAATACTAGGTTGAATAATCACAGATTGATTTTTTTAATTACTTTTGAATGGCAAATAAAATATTAACACAAAATATAAAAAATAGATACACAATAAATTAATAAAACTGTAATATAAGACTTAATAATCTGAATAATTAATTTGTTATGCTATTCAGTATTGTCTCTACCCCGACAGTAATTTAACCAATCTTGTGCGACAGCAACCAAGGAGCTAAAAACTAAGTTTCGCTCGTGCTCAATATCTAAAGCACGCATGTCGCGCTCATGTTGCTGTCGCAGTCGAGTTTCCTCCAGCTCCAGACGTCGCATTTCCACAGCTGTGAACTCACTGGTTGCTCTTTCGAACGGAGTGGGCTCACGTCTGCGGCGAGCGCGCATACGCCGTCTGGGAGAGCTAGATGACTGCGGTGTTCTCCTCTGGGGACGTCTGGCAGATGGAGGAGTAGGTGGATTTTCGGGGAGGAGGCTGATTTGGCTAGTGCTGGCTACTGGCACTGATGTTAATAAATTTTGCTCGCCAGTTGTGTTTGGCCCAGGTGTCTCCGTATTAGTGTAGAGAACCTCCAGATGTAGAAGGTAGCTGTTCTGTAAATAAAGGTAACATTTTCTATATTTTGCATGGCTCATGTAATAAAAAACCTAATAAATAGCTGCTGTAGTTCAGCATACTTGAATTGAACATTATTTATTTTAACCAATATTACTTAAAATTCTTTTTTTTTCACAGAGTACAATAGTATAATATTATTAAATCGAGAAACCTGTAAGGTCGACATTAACATGTGAGAGAGATTGGTGTCTGTATTAGGAGACCGTAATTACAGATTTTTAAGTCCAGTGATGGTTTATGGGTTGTTATGAAGGAGTGATTGAGCCTAAGTTTTGCGAAAATCGCATGAAAACATTGACACAAGTGTATCGAGATCCAATTCTTGAGAAAGTGATTAAGCCCCTTAACAACACGATAATCCATAACTAGGAATGGTTCTTTCAACAACATTCAGCATCGGATCATAAGCCTCAATCCACTAAAGCTTGATTGGGAACGAATGTTTCAGACTTCATTAAAGTAGAAGACTAGCCACCATCTAGTCCCGACATTATTGATATACCCAAAAACACCACCTGCCCAAACAGCAGGCACCGAAAATATATATTTTTATTCATCACTCTTACTTTCCTATAATTCGGGCAGGCACGGACTTCAAAAAACACCTAGGTGGTATATCAAAGTTTGTTTATTTAATTAGACAGACATTATCGTATTTATTTTTTACTTTTTAGTTCTTTTATATTTTTTCTAAACATACGTAGGTAAGTTAGTTGCGTACAATTTTGAAGTCGGTATTATTTTTTTTTTAATATATCAGTTGAAACACATTAAAGTAATAAATTGTATATGTAGTAGAAAAAAATTGTTACAATATTTATACCATGACTAAAGACATTTATACTAAACATAACTATAGTAATTTAAAATACCTACCATCTACAATTTCCAAATATATTGGGTTTCTGTCTTCACTCAGTAACCCACGAGCACTCTCTTCGGCATTTACATTTTCAGGTATTAGAGATCTCTAAAAAGTTAAAAGTTAGTGGGTTTAATTTATAAAAAAAATAAACATTTTTTATTCTAATATTGATACTATAAAATTTGAGTTGCTCAATAATTGAATGGTATTATAATTGTATTTTAATAATTGTAATTAGCTGTTATTACAACTATTTTGTACCTTGAATATTTTACAAAATATACTAAACAATTACTACTTTGAAGTTAGTGTACTAATCACATACAATTTGCTTATTTTTAAATCAAAATCAAAAATTTATACTTCAAATAGGATTTTTACAATCACTTTTGAAAAACAAGCAGGTTATATGTGGTTCCTGTGAAATTTGAAGCAAATTTGCTGTCTCCACAATATATACTGCCTACTTCTAACATAGAATCTAAAGTCATGATACTCATTTATTTCTTTGCCTATCTTAGCCTACCTAATGCTAAGACAGGAGTACTCAAGCATATGACCATGATATAGGTCTAAAAGTACACATAAATCCAATTGGTATAGTAGGATTAAGATAATAAGTAAGTTTTTAGTATTTTTTGTTATATATTAAGATGTATAAAAGAACCTCAATAGTTTATATAATTAAAAACTGAATATTTGGCTGTGGCTTTTGTAGAATAACATTGTAAATATGAAATTGGCAAATCAATTTTCTAAACAAAATACTTAAATATTACTTTAGGAGCAACATTTGTCCTTAATCAATAAATTTTATGATTGTGGTGAAGGCTAATGACACCATGCATTTTCAGAAAAACTTAATACTTACTCAAAATTTTTGTTTGGGCAATATTTTTGCTTTTAGTGTAAGCTTTGGAATCTTATTGTAACATGTAATATCATATCATTTTAGATTACTTACAGTAAATCCTAACTCCTCTATAGAGGATTGTCCCTCCACTGCTAAAGGGCCTAATATTGACAGCACCCTTTCCTCAAAAGGTGATAATTTTTGCTGGTTCGATGGCCCACCTCCAGTCCCACGCTCATGACATCTAATAGTCAATCCCTTTTTTTTTGTTTTGGATTTTAGGTCAGCCCAAACCTATAATGAATATAGTTGTAAATAAAAATATGAAATAATGTTCTGAAATTTCTGAATGTCAAGTATAAATGTAAAATGTACTTGCTTTTTTCCACTTCTCAGTCGTCTTGCTGACACCACCACCAACAGCATTCAATATGTTTGTAAGGTCAACCCATAATTTGTCTAACCTTGCACGACCTTGAGCTCCAGCAAGAGGCCGAGCCAAATCACCATGACTATAAGCAAATCAAATGGAAATCACTATCACCTCATTGTTTACAATATGCATCACAGACGGCTATCAAAGTTTTGTAAGATTTAAATATTAGTTGAAAGATTAAAACTTGGATTTGCTTACCATTCCATAAACTCCAGCAGTGTGTAAAATTGCTCCTGACTAGCTTGCACTCTTGAATCCATAACTATTTCAATTACTAAAAACAAATTCCAATTCAGAAAAAGAAAAAACGATTCTTAGTATATAGACATATAAAAATATGATTATTTTCGAAGGATCTTTAGCGTAAAAGTTCAACAATATGTTCTTGCCAGCGTTGTTTCTTTTTTCAATCAAGTTAATCTAATATTTTACACTGAAATCACAAAAAGTTTAAGTTTCGAAACAAATTTTAACCGATCGACGCTCTAATTTGACGTTTCAGATGACATGTATTTTCGAAACCATAGCCAATTTTCTTTTTCTTATCGAATAAACAATTCGCTACAACGATCGGTTCAATCGCGTCACATTGGCTACGAACTTGTTTTCGTTATCTTAGAGTCGAAGACGAATTTAGATATCGTTTCGCTATGTAACGATTGCCACTTGTCTAAGGCCCCTGTCTCTTGTTCGCCCTAAAATCTTTCTTGATAATAGAAGGATATATGTAAATTAAATTAAACGTGAAGTATAAAAACAGATGTTTATATCCAGTTTGGAAAAAAGGCGGGAAACGTTGAAGTAGGCGGGTGTGTTTCTAGTTGTTACAAATTTTCTTATTATTTATTCACATTATATAAAGCGGTTGAGTAGTGTAATTCTATTTATTTTCTAGTTATTTATATATATATTGTAATTTAGCAGCAGTTTATTTGGTAAGTCTTTATTTATTTTTAACATGAATGATCCCCCGGATCCTGGGGGATCAATTCCTTCAGTTGCTTGCAATGTTACTGTCATGAGTCAAGATGAGTCGAGCGCTGACACTGATCATACAATTGTGGATTGGGCCATTCCATCTAATAGTAGGAAAAGGAGCAAAACTGCGAAAATCTGCAAACATTGCAATAAAAAGAAAAGAAAACATAAAATGGCGGGAAAGAGTGAAGGGTGCCTTTGTGTTGATTCAGATGAGAAAAATAGTACTGTAAACGCTAAAATTCCTGAGAAACAAAGAGACCCTTCTACTTTACCTGCATTATCTGAAAATATTAGTCAACCCCAAGCTGAATCAGCCAATTCAAGAAAGTTTTATGGTTCTTATGATGTATCTCCTTATATTGTACATGTCCAACGCGAACAAACTACTTTTAATGACTCCACCACACTTCACCCTGTTAACTTTGGTCAATTCCTCAAAAAACATAATTTTTCAAGTATAATTAATGGAAGTGTTAAAAGAATAGGCAGAAATCGTGTTGTGTTAGCTTTTAATAAGTTTGAGGCAGCTAATAGTTTTATTTGTGACAAGAGATTACAAGATGAGAGTTACAAAGCCTTCGTTCCTTCTTTTAATGTCACACGTATGGGTCTTGTTCGTGGGGTTCCTCATGACTGGACTCCTGAAGAAATAAAAGAGAAAGTTACACTCCCTGATGGCTGTGGTGATATACTTAAGGTCAGACGGATTAATCATAAAGTAGTTGTAGATGGTAATGCGATATGGAAACCTACTCAATCTATAGTTATAACATTTGATGGCCAGATTCTTCCATCTCGCATTTTTGTCTGTTACAATGCATTATCTGTGGAACGCTATATATATCCAACAGTGCAATGTTTTAACTGTTGTCGATTTGGTCACACCAAACTACAGTGCAGATCAAAGCCTCGCTGCTTCAAGTGTGGCAATGATCACACAAGTGATACATGTACTATTGAGGAAGAAGTTGCCCGATGCTGTAATTGTTCTGGATCACATTTTGCCATTAAACGTATCTGTCCTGAATATGAGAGACAAAGACGTATTAAAGTTACTATGGCTAATGATAATTTATCGTATTTCGAGGCCGCCAAATTGCATCCACAGGCTAATAAATCATATTCTGATGTATTAGTCTCCTCACCAACAAAAACACAACAATACACAATGACAACAAATAGGCCCACACAAAATTTGCATTCTTACAAAAAAACTATTTTTATAAAACCAAAACAATCTGTACCTTCTCAAAACATGGGTTATAACCAAGCATTACATTACAACATGATTAAAGATTATGACATGCCCAGTAAAAGTGGTAATGGAAGTGTTATTAAAAATGATTTTAATCATAGCTGTAGCCAAGATTTAACCATTGCAGATGTAATAATTCCTCTTTTGAAATTTGTAACACAATTTCATAACCCAATACCGTCCAACGTTGCCCCGTTATTAGATGCTATTCAAAACCTTACTATCCACAATGGATCCACAAGCCAAAGTGGTACAATGGAATTGCCGAAGTATCAGTAATAAAAAGTCTGATCTAATATATATAATTAATAAATACAGTCCCTTTGTTATTGCTCTTTCTGAGACCTGGCTTAAGTCTGGTTTCAATTTTAAAATTCCTGAATATTCATGCTTAAGACAGGATAGAGCAGATGGTCATGGAGGTGTAGCATTACTGATTAGATGTTGTTATCAATATAAGCTAATTAATTTACCTTCCAATAATGAATACTCAGCAATTGCTGCAATTGTAAATAACATTTGTTTTGTTTCTATTTATGTGCCACATCCATCTATACAAATATTAAATGAAATCAATAATATAATATGTCTCCTTCCAAAACCATTTATTTTATTAGGTGATTTTAACTGTAATCACCAGTCTTGGGGTAGTACAATCAGTAGTAATTATGGTGAGCACCTGCTGGATATAATAGACAGGAATAACTTATGCATTTTAAATTCAGGCCAACCTACTCGGCTAACAAATCCAATTGAAAGTATTAGTGCTGTAGACTTAACCATTTGTACACCCAGCCTTGCAACATCTTTACTATGGCATTTGCTTGATTCACCATTTGGTAGTGATCACTATCCTATAATAATAACATTTCCTTTTGCAAATAAAAAATATGTTAAAAGAGCAACTCGCTATAAATATAGACTTCATAATGCAGACTGGAACTCTTACAGAAATAAGCTGGAACAAAGGTTTTCCTCTTTACCTGTATTAAATGTTGGAGGTGAGGATCAATGTTCGGAGGCTTTGGCTAAGTGTATAATTGAGACAGCAGATGAAGTCTTTCCTAATAAAACACCTGGTGGTAGTTCACTTCCATCTCCACCGTGGTGGGATGCAGATTGCACAAGGGAAATAGCTCGAAGAAAGAATGCTGAGTACCAATACCGTCTTAATATGACCGTGACAAACTTTGAAACACTTTTGCTTATTACTTCGGAAGTTAAAAAGTTTCTTAAAAAGAAAAAAGCCGCGGCATGGAAAGATTTCTGTACGTCAATTTCCCCACAAACGCACCCAACAGTAGTTTGGAATAACATAAGAAAATTTCGTTCAGCTTTTGTTCAGCCACGTACTCACTTAACATCAGATATGGCCCACCAATTCATGAATAACTTAATACCATTATCAGTAAGGGAATCAATTATACTTTCGCCTTTACCTACTGACATTTCAGGCTTAAACTCGCCGTTCTCATTAATGGAGTTAAAGGGTATTTTATCTAATATTAAGGATTCATCTCCAGGTAAAGATAATATTCAATATTCGTTTGTTGCTAATCTCGGTGATAAAGTCCTTAATTATTATTTAGAAATTATAAATTCTGTCATGATAACAGGTAATATTCCTTCCTCGTGGAGACAACAGATAGTATTGCCATTGCTTAAATCAAATAAATCGCCAGCAGATGTGTCATCGTATCGACCGATTATTCTATCTACCGTGTTAGTTAAGCTAGCTGAACATTTGGTAAAAAATCGATTAGAGTGGTTTGTTGAAAACAAGAATCTCTTACCAAATAATCAATATGGCTTTAGACGAGGCAAAAGTACTTACGATTGTATTTCCCTTTTGGTGTCTGATATTCATATCGCATTCTCTGATGGTAGATCTCTTGGTGCAGTGTTTCTTGATATTAAATCTGCTTATGATCACGTTAATTTATCCGTATTACGAAACAAATTAATCGATTTACAAGTTCCCGTTATATTATCAAATTTCATACTTAATTTATTTTCAGAAAGATTTCTTACACTTTATACAGATGATATTGCAATCCAAAGAGCAACATGCATGGGATTACCACAAGGTTCAGTCCTAAGCCCTTTATTGTATAATTTATATACTTATGACATTGAGGTTTCTCTTGATGGTTACTGTTCGATTATTCAATATGCTGACGACGTCGTGCTGTACGTCACTGATAATAACATTTCTAATATTTGCAGTAATCTAAACTATTCACTTTCACTTTTAAAAATATGGTTAAATAAACATGGGTTAGAGCTATCAGTACACAAATCTTTGACTGTTTTATTCTCTAGAATGAGAAATAAGCCAGACATAAATATTTATATCGGAGACGACTGTTTACCTCAGAGACAAGAGGCTAAGTACTTAGGCATTATTCTTGATTCAAGACTCACAGGGAATGCTCATTGTGAATATATAATGGCAAAATGTGATCGAAATCTTAACATTTTAAGATGTCTTACAGGTGTTTGGTGGGGTAGCCATCCTTTTACTTTAAGGTTGCTTTACATTGCTCTTGTAAGAAGTATTCTAGATTACGGGACCTTTTTGCTGGAGCCGGGTAATGTAACTGCATTTAAGAAATTGGATGGAATTCAATCAAAGGCTTTACGAATTATAACTGGTGCTATGAGATCGAGCCCAATATGTGCACTTCAAGTTGAATGTAATGATCCTCCATTGCACCTGCGGCGAAATTACCTAGCAGGCAGATATTTTTTTAAAAAAAATGAGATTAGAAATAATCCAATTATAAGTAAACTATCAGTCTTGTCCGAAAAAGTAAAGTCTTCAAGTTACTGGTCTCGTAAGTCTATCCCTTCACTGGTAAAAAAATTCAATAGTTTTCACGCTAATAATGTTCCTGCTCACTACTTTCACACTCCTCCTATTTACAATACTGATTATGATGCCTTATGCGTTAATCCTAACATAACTTACAACCTTATTGATAATAAGAATAATGCTAAAGCTTTTTTAATGAAGCGGTAAATGAGATCTGGCCGAATTGGCATAGAATATATACAGATGCATCCAAATGTGACTCACAAGATGTGGGTGTAGGCATTTATCACAGCAATTATAAAATACAACAGAAAATACGACTACCGCCGCAAACTTCAGTATTTACTGGAGAATGCTTTGGATTATTCAAAGCTCTAGAATACATTAAATTAGCAAAACTTAGGAAGACTATAATTTTCACTGACTCACTGAGCGCCTTATACGCGTTAGCGAAATTCCCATTGAAAAATAATGTTAATGCAATAGTTCTTAAATGTCGAGAAATTTTAAATTTATGTTTAATTAAAGGGTATTTTATTTCATTCGCCTGGGTGCCTAGTCACTGTGGTGTGACAGGAAATGAGTTTGCTGATCATCTCGCTCGAGATGCAGTGAGGTGTGGTGATTTGCATTATTATAAAAACTATGCTCACGATTTAATGAATATATCTAAAACGGAACTTCAAACTTGTTGGTCTAAATTATGGATAGAAGGTGATACATCCAAGGGTCAATACTATAGAAAAATACAACCATATATCTTTTTTAAACCATGGTTCTCCAAATTAACATTTAGTAAATCGATTACGTCGATTTTGATCCGAATGCGCCTTGGGCATGTAGCTACTCCTGACCGCTTAGCTAAATATGGTATAATTAACGATCCAACATGTGAATGCGGTGAGATTGAGGCAGATATAAACCATATTTTCTTTCAGTGTTCTAGATTTGACAGATCTTTTTTTATTAAGTCGTTGATTTCTGCAGGTACTCCTTTTCCTACGTCCATTTCATGTCTATTATACAATATAGATCAAGATATATATAAACTTCTATCAAAATTTATCAGAAAAAACGATATTAAGATTTAATATTACCCACGCATAATATTTAATATATTTAAACACAATATCTTTTATTTTTCTTTCAGCATATTAGTACCTATCTACCTACCTATCCAACCGCTATTCTATTCCTATCCGATCCAACTTACCTTTTTATTTTCATAAATCGTTTCCTGCTTTTAATTTAAATCGTACACACTCCTAATCCTACCTTAATACACCAAAATCGAGTCGTCGCACCTCAGCACAATCTACAAAACAAACTCGCATATGGCAAATGGCAACACCAGCCAACACGCCACAGATAAAGAAGAAGAAGAAGAAGTATATCCAGTAGGTTCCAACGTAGTGTATAATATATGGCGCTGTTACACATTTATATTTGCAATGGCAATATGAACTGTTGTACCTTTATAAATGGAGTAATAAATCTCTGTACCTATCCCCTATTAAGAGAACACATGCTATTCTGTTTTACGTACCCTTTACTTGTACTAACTATGGACGTAACTGTGTAGACAACAAATTATTTTCAAATTTAGACTTATGTATTCATAACCTAAAAATATTCAAAGAATAAAAAGCAATGGTTACTTTCTTACAACAATTTTCTCTGAAAAGAGTCAAGACAGAGGTTAAAGAAATTAGTTTAATTTTATATACTGTTTCTAAAAGTTTATTTTATTATTTAAGTCATAGGTTAAACATATATTCAGATTTCAATATATTATAGATGAAATTCGTTTCGGACCAATATTATGGGGACTGAAAGAGTTTGTTGAACATTGACAATAACATTGACAGCAAGAAAACTTTGACTTCTCTTAGGCTGCATTTTAACAACAATTCATAACGGTTTGTAAGCACGATATAGTGATATTGTCGTTGTTGAGGCAAAAAGGAACGTAGTCCAAATATGTCAAGTTCAAAATGAATTCCAAAACATTTTGAGTTTAAATCATGTTTCAACAATATTCTTAATATATATGGGTCATACACAAAACACTCGAAAAAGAAAACGCACAAAATAAAAGTCACGTAATCGATTCAAAATGTTATAATTTTTATATTATCGCACGCCCGTGACTTTGCCTACGTCAACATACCTCGCGGGAAAATTATATATAAAGCAAAAACAAAGCTAGTTTTGAATAAAGTTGATAGTTATCTGTCGGTAATACTCTAAATCATCAAAATTAATTCAGTAGCATTCAAGTGAAAAGGTTATAAACAATAAACTATGTACATTTATACTTGAAATTAATAAGTCAAGACATATAATAAAGCTTATTTAAATACCAACTTATCAAAAGAATGAACACAAAAGGTCTAAATTTCACTTCTGTAGAATTTATCTTTTCTGTAGACATGATATCTGCAGAAGAGATTTCTACAGGAGAGACAAACGAAACAAAAAAAAAATAATGCAATCAAAATTTTTAGGTTAGAATCTTAACAATGGCACAGTTATAAACTAGTTCTTAAATCACATAATGCCAAAGTAGTTTAACATAAGAAATAGTCATAATTATTTTGCAATAAATCGCTAAGAAAAGATGCACTGATGTTTGACAAAAACTTGTGTATTTAATTATGATAATATTTTATCAAAGCGTATAGGACTTTCTTCTCAGCAACTGATGCGTGACTCAGTGTTACCAACACAAAAAATAAAAGTTGAATATGCGATCTGTTACGAAAAAAATAATCGTTTATTTTTTAGTCTACAGGAAAGATGTCAAAATTTAGAACAACTTTTTATTTATTTTAAATGAATAATTAACACACTTATTTCTGAAAATCTTCATTAAGTGTGTACCTACATACATACATGTCATTATAATAAAAATACCTGTTATTTTAAGACCACAAAAGTATTTTTATTGCCCTCCAAGATCTGTACTCAGTATCTGAACAGTCTACAGGAGGAGAATTTTATAATGATAAAGTTAAATTTAAATAACTAATTGAATATTTTTATTTTTCCTTTTTATATAATTAAATGGACATAAATGTGATTTTCATAAATTAGAAAACTAAGCAAGTTAAGTAAATACTAAGTTAGCGTTAATGTAAGTGAACGCTTTTTTTTAATTTTTGTGTATGACCCATATATTGGTTGCGTTATTTCATCGATCATATATATACAATCAATAGATTTATCTATTTTTAATTTGCTTTTGACAAACTCTGATCATATTGTCTTCCTCTTCATATTACCTTTTCTTTAAGAGTCAATGGTAATATGAAGAGGCACAAAAGCAAATGGACTTCGTCCTGGATATCCATCCACTTGTCCCACTATAACCCTACATTGGGACGTTTAATTGTCCATATTCATTTGAAGACCCATTTGTTACGAAACTCTAATGAGGTCTTTGAGCATTGTACTCAAGTCTGCTTTGGTCTCAGCTATGACGAAGATACCATCAGCAAAACGTAGATGTGTCATCCATCGTTATTGATGTTGATATCTAGTCGTTTGCAACCAAAAAGCTTCAACACATCTTCCAATGCAGTTGTAAACAGCTTCAATGATATCACATCGTCCTTCTCGCACCGCGTTAGAGCCATATCTCGCAAGTTCTGCTCTTGGAGACGGACGGACATAGCGACGTTTTGGTAAAGTGACTGCAACAGATGGAAGTATCGATATTCTATATGGCATTGTTGGAGAGATGAACGCACAGCTCAGGTTCTTATGGAATCAATGGCTTTCTCATAGTTCACAAACGTCAACCACAGCGGCAGGTTAAACTATTTAGTCTTCTGTATAACCGGTAATAGCATATGTATGTAGTCTATAGTACTGTAATCTTTTCAGTATCTACCTAGCTCGAGAGACTGAAAATAGTCTGTATATAAATGTGATTCTGGAGCAAGATGAGTCGATAATGTTTCATTTGGGTTTTGTTAGGGTGAAAAGCCTCTAATGGGCCTTTAGGTCTGGTAGTCTACCCACCTTTAGAAGCTCCATTATAGCTCAATTATCATTCGACACCAGGTTTTTAAACTACTTGAGTGTCACACTAATCCCACACTGGTAGGCTAGTGTTCGGGAAGTATTAACCTAACCTAATACTTCATATTAGGTTAATTTGGCTCTATCGCGCGGCTACGGGTCGTTGTAGTAGCCGCGCGCCGCCAGTACCTCAGAGCTCGTCCAAGACGGCAAGCCTCAGTCGACGAAGTTCTGAGCGCCAGAAGCGCGTACGAAGCCGCGGCCAAGGCGCGGTCCTGGCGCGAGCTGCTGGGGAGACTGGAGAGGGACCCATGGGGGCGCCCGTACCGGATGGTACTGGGCAAGCTCCGACCGTGGGTCCCTCCGCTGACGGAGACCCTGGACCCTCTCGTCGTGGGAAGAGCGGTGGATATGCTCTTCCCGAGGGTCTGGGACAGTCCCTCTGCCGCCCCGTCGCCTGGCCCTTGATCGGACGACCTCCGGGTGACGGAGAGCGAGCTCGCCGGGGCCGTCTCGCGGCTCTCTGCGCACAACACTGCCCCGGGACCGGATGGGGTCCCGGGAAAGGTGCTAACGCTGGCGCTCAGGGAGTTCGGGATCACGGTGAGGCAGCTCTTCACGAGCTGTCTCCGCGAGGGCGTGTTCCCCGTCGACTGGAAGTCGGCCAGGCTGGTGCTCCTCAGGAAGGAGGGAAGGACCGGCGACGTTCCGTTTTCGTTCCGTCCGATCTGCTTGCTGAACGAGGCGGGGAAACTCTTCGAGAGGGTTATCTCCGCTCGTATCGGCGAGCACCTGTCGCGCGCAGGTCCCGACCTATCGGACTGCCAATTTGGATTCCAGCGGGAGCGATCAACGCTGGACGCCGTTCAGCGTGTTCGTTCCCTGTCGGAGTCCGCAGTCTGATCTGTCTGGCGTTGGCGGTGTCGTTAGACATCGTCAACGCCTTCGGCACCCTCCCCTGGCAGGCCATTAGGGAGGCGCTCGTATACCACGAGCTGCTTCCCTACCTGCGGGCCGTGGTCGGGGACTATCTGCGCGACAGGACGATCGGCGTGATGGGGAGGGTCGAATGCGGCGTTTTGCAGGGGTCGGTGTTGGGACCCCTGCTATGGTACCTCGCATTCGACGCGGTCCTTCGCACCAGCCTTCCTCACGGCGTGAGTGTCGTCTGCTACGCTGACGAGAGGTGTCGACTGGAGGAGCGCCCTGGAACCAGCGCACGAAGTGCCTAAGCGGGAGTGGCACCGACGGTTGTGGCGGCCTGGCGTGCGCAGCGTCGGTGCCGTACTCCCGCACCTCGAAGCTTGGCTCCACGGGAAGGAGGAGGTCACCTACCGACTGACTCAGATACTCACCGGGCACGGCTGCTTCGGTGAGTATCTGTTTCGAATAGGACGGGAGGGATCGACACATTGCCACCACTGCGCATCCGACCTCGACTCGGCCCAGCACACGCTGACCATATAACATTTTATCCATTGGTCTCTCCTATTCTACCTATTCGTTTGTCTATCCGTCTGCCTGTCTGTCTGTTAAACACCTAAACATATTTTAATTGTTATTTTACGGGCAGATAAAGCTTAGCCTAGACATACATATTTAGTTTTAGTGAAATCAGATTAGCAACTTGCTGATAAGAGACGAATTCCACGCGGACGAAGTCGCGGGCAACATCCATACTAATTCATCCGTATCCATACTAATTCGTCCGCATCCATACTAATTCGTCCGTATCAATACTAATATATATAAATGTGAAAGTATCTGTCTGTTTATCCGTCCTTCACATCACTCCCTATTAAACCAGTATTAAACCAGTTGTTATGAAATTTGGTATGAATATTGTTTGAGACCCGGAAATGACATAAAATATTTTACCGCGGTAAAATAACTTTTTCCCATGCGAAAATCCGATAACAACAGCTAATCAATTTTTGTTTTACGTTTGGTATATACGGGGTAACCACCCCGTATATACCAATCGTAAAACCCGAGGACCCATAGAAGGAAATAAGATAATTTTACCGACGGAAAACATATCCTTCCTGTGGGAAATTCGAATATAACGCGGGCGAAGCCGCGGGCGGAAAGCTAGTTCGATATAAGTAAGTACTTTTTCGCAGTGAATGTTGTCACTTGTTTTCTTTGGGTTTAATTTAAACTAGTTCTTTACACGCCAACCGGAAATTTGCCCTGGTGATGTCTCAACTCAAGCATAAGTTACATATTATAGTACCTTTCATGCAATGAAATCCTAGAAACTCGGTATACCGCTCATCGCCCGCGATGTCATCGTAGTAATAATAGATTTTCAGTTTACAGCAGAATAAAAAGGATTGGCGAGAGCAGCGAACCTTGAGCAAATCCAGCATTTATTGACATGGTTACGGAGTAGCATTGGTCAACAATAAATTGTTGTTGATTAATACAACAATTTTCACGCTCAATTCCAATATTTAATAAGCTGGCTTGTGGATAAGGTAGTAGCTTCATTCACAACACATCTACGATATATCTTATCAAACAACTTCGCGATGGGAAAAGAGAGAGCGTTACATTTGCCTTTTAAGGTACATGATTATTACTTTTCTTTCAATATATTTTAAGATATAGCTATAATAACTTAAACTATTATCTATAATCTACTTAATCATATATTACAAAAAAAAAAAAATAAGTAGACTAAAAGGTTAATTTGGCTCTAGGGTCTGGGGCCTGAATAGCAGAGGGTTGAGGTTGGGTTGGAGGGACTTCCACAAGGTGTCCACAGAAGGGTTCAATTTCGGCCCTATGCTTAGGTCGGATTGTGACGACTCTACCATCCTGTCTTTAGATTTATCAGTAGACTGTCGAAGATTTCTTGCGAACTCTTTGGAACCGTTATTTTGCTTTGTTTCTTCTTTATACTGAACGTATTGTCGCGGGTCAGAGACTTCGAGATCTGTTTATTCATTTGTTGATGAAGGTTTTCAAAGGTTGTCGATCGATCACACATCGATTCTCTATTAGCTTAAGTGTCTGCTGCGAGATGTTACTTCCCACCTTAGTACGCTATGGTCTGCAAAAATGTAAATTCACCGTCTGCTGCTTCCACAGTTCTGTAATTATACCTGTCCACATCAAAGTAGTTCAGATAATTTGGGGTTTGTATCTGATTGGTTTTTGAATGGAATCTAGATTTTATGAAATGATATGACTCGCCTTTTACGTTAATATTCAATGTGCCTCGTCTTCAGCGAATTGATGACTAAGAAAGACAACATTGAATAACCGAAGATTAGTTGATATGCTGAAATCAATTTTTATTTTGTTATGCTATGTGGATTTTTCCAGGTTCAATTTCAATGCAGCCGTTTTTCAAGAAGAGTTCTATAGTATATATGTTTTATTACTTGGAGAGTGTAACTTCTATCTCAATCAATATAATAGGCTATCATTTGACCACGGTACTTCCAGATCCAGTTCCAAATTACTCCACTTTCAATTATTACTTCATTTGCTCAGTTTTGCATTGAATATCCCATGACAACGGTGTTGTGAATTGTGAAAGCCCGAGAAATATCCTCATTCTTTGTTTCCACTTCCTTGTTGGATACTCCTAGTTTCCTTTACATTTTTTTTCCTTTACTTCAAATCCTTTGGATTCTTTCATATAAACCTTTTCTATCAAGGTACAGAATAAAATGGAGTAACTACATCTATGATCAATATTCAATTGTTTCTCTTATGTAATAGCTAGAAATAATCGCAACGTACTACTAGTGAAAAAGTCTTATTAGAGTCACTTTCTTTTACTTGAGTAAAACTACCAGCAATCAGTGTAGCTTTCCTTTTGCATCTTCCACTAAAGCCTGTCTTATTTTTATGTAACTGTAAGGAATTAAATTCTGATTGAATAGTTTTAGCCCGTGCCTGATCATAAAATCAACCCTCATCTTTGTTGATTTGATAAAGAAAATAATCATTGAATCTTGTAGGTCTTCCCCTTAGTGGTTACCACACTTTTATAACTAGATATTGATTTATCGCTCATAATGTTGTAACCTCTTCTATTCTAGACTTGGAATACTGGTGGAACTACTTGTTCAGTGTTGCCTTTTCTTTTAGGTGCTTTTAATTTTTCTTCCACGCTCAGGAAATACCGTATTTCTCGCTTTATATAGCTCATTCATGTTACGAGCACAAAGAAGAAGATGTCAAATTTAAAAATCATCATCAGCTGTAGTTTTTAAAGCTGAAACGAGAATAGCATTCGGGTTAGGTTTGAAGGTGTAGATACACATTGCTTGCAGATTTTCTCTTGCGGATGAAATATTTGATCTGGTCTTTCTTTGGGTTTTGGTAACCATAGCACTTTTAGAAGAAATTTTAGTACAGTGTGCTATTTACTTCTCTACTAATAACAGCTTTGACTCACGTAGTCACAAAGTTCCATGACGTAATGACGTTCAAAATAGAACGTCGGTAATTACACATTTTAAATGTTTCTATATAACTATAATTTATAAAACACGGAAAAATCCGTCACGATGGTACATAAACTTAGTGTACCAAGTTAGGTATCTTCAGTAAATCTTAGAGTGATATCCGAAATGCTTCTTCTGGGTTGTCTATGGAATGAGAATACAATTTTGTTAAAACTTCTAATCAAAGCTATTGAGAAGATCTGTTTGGTTAAGTTTCGATACAGCTTTTGGAAACATTTGATAAATACTAAACCGTATTCGCGCATATGTAGGATGAGTCTGAAATTGGTAGCCAATATGTACGAGTATTAAGGGTTTCTCTAATTGATGCAATGTCAGAGCCGGCGTACTTCACGGTGGCGTATTATCTCCGCTTTTTTATTTAACATTTATTAATTCCATATTTTTTTATAAGATATGCTTACGAACCAGCAAACTGCTTACCTGATGAGTAAAATGATAAGTAATTGCAGTTGCCTCTAGCACATGTGATTCCTGTGAGGCAACATATCTGCGATTTCCACACAAACCACAGTTTACGTTTCCAACATGTGACATAAATGTAAATACACAGTACCCAGTAATTTTACTTATCTTACCAAAAACGGAGGAACTACGCAGTTGAATAATTTATTATAATATTGAATCTTTTCAGTTTAACGTTTGGATTCATCAGCATTACACTAAATAAATTGTTCAGTAATTTTCAGACATGATGGCGATTTTTGTGTCTTGTAATTTGTAAAAAATTGTACTTATTATTTTATTTCTGGTTGCTACCTAATTATAATTTAAATATCTTTCTTAATATTAAAAAAATTGATAGTATTTTTATGCGAAATTTCTACTGAATAATTGATTAATGCGAATGTTTGGTACACAGTGTAGAGTTCGAAAGATGCTACTTTTTAATGCGATAAAAGGGTTGATATAGGGGGTGAAAGTTTGTGTAGCATTTTATATGAATAAAATGCATATTTTTAATGTATCACAAATTAGCACTATCTAATTTCGCACATATTGTCTTACAGCGATCTAAATATAATTACTAACTGGATTAATCGTTATTATATTACTCATACTTATAACCGATTTTTTTCTGATTTTCTTACATGAATTGCAGCAAACTATAAAGTTGCAGCAGATTATGTAGAATCGATGTAATATAATTTTTTTATTTGCAATTTTGCATTTTATTCAAAAAGTATAAATATGAAAAAAGGAAACAAACTGTGTCGTCTTCGTCACTATTTGCTTTGTTAACTCATTTACATAAAGTACATTTTATTCACCGTTAATAACTACTCATCACACCATCTTACTTAGAAATTTTTACAGATTCACTAAAATTGTTAAATAGTAACGTAAGCTTACATAGTTTTATTTCATCATGATTTTATTTAAAATATAAGAATCTAATTGTCAAAATTTTACCTTCATTCGATCAGCACTAATAAAATCTCTGTTAATAAAATTTGCGCCTATTGGGTCTCGATACTTTGACTTTTATTAATTTTAGTAAACGCGATAATATCGTATGGCTGTCTTCAAACATAATTTGGTCCGCTATTGATTATATGTCAGTCGCAGTCATGAGTGGCCTCAGTGAATACTTTCACATCGACGAGCATGTCTTTACCCTGATAGAATGACTCATTACTCTCGTGCAAGGGTAGCACAGTTGACAATGCTATTTTTATTGTTATATATTTATAAAACCTGTAGGTAGAGCCGTACTATTCACAGATATCACGAAAAAAATATAGTATAAGCATTTTTCTTTAATGGCCCCCGAGTTATAATAAAGTTATTTTTTTAATGAATTTGGTGCATTATTTTGAAACATTATTTTATTATCACTTTGTGAATACTTCCCTTGAGCTTTCTGTAAGGCACCTAAATATTAGATAAAATTTAATTAAAAATAGTTAATAATAGTTATATACAGAATATATAATAGTATATTAAAAATATGATTAGAAGAATAACTTATAAAAATTTTAGAATAGGATGTCTTTGACACAGCCTTCAATTAATTAAGCTCCAGCCGGAGCATAGTCACTCTCAGAATAGCTTGGTCATGACTGGGCACTTTTAATTTCATTGATGTCACGGGTAAGCGGTAAGGGTACGAAGCTCTATTGCTATGACCGACCAGTTCCGGATTCCAACAGTCTTTACTGTGACACTTCTGTATGTGAATGTGGGATAAATGAAGGTACTGTAGAATATATTTTTCTAATGTCCTAAATTATAACCCCGCTTTTATGATCTTTAACTTGAGTATTCGCTCTACAGATTTTAAATACTTGTAAATTTTAATCAGATTGTGTTTGTAGTACTAAACATTATATTATCTTATCTATAATATTTTTAATATGATCTTTCCAATTAGCGAGATTGTAAGATTTTTTTTAAATATGATAAACTTATATTACTTAATGTACATTATGTGTAAATATTTTTTCTTATTTATTTATTAACCATGAAAGTAAACTTTATGCCACTAATAGACATATGTTGATAGACTTGAAAGTAACTTTTAATATAAATTTTAAAGAAATAAATTGTTTTCAAAAAGTTTCAGCCAACAAAGTAAAATATTCAGAGAACTAATTGTAAATTATTTTCGAGATTCTTTTATTCAATTTTAATTAAAAAAGAAGTTGTACAATCCTTGAGTCGAATGTAGAATACTGTAGCCACCTTTGGAGTAACTCTGCTAATGTCACTTCATCATTTCCTTTATTCGCAGAATGCTTAAGACCCTTTCTTAAGTTGTGGAACTTCTAACCCGCTATAAAATATTTAGCTCTCATTTTTATGAGATATGTCTTATAAAAACGTCCTCTATATTCTCGTTAAATCGTTAAACTTCAACGGGGTTTTTAATGTCAAGAATGAATAGAATAATGTATTTATATGAGCATGCCCAACTCTAATTTCAGAGCTCATCTGCGCGATTCATCTGCGAGATCATATCAAGTATCGACTAAAGGTATTAAAACTCTATATTCTATCTATAATATCTACTGATGGATACTGTTTCGAACTGTTTTAATAACTAAAACTATGGCTCTGATTTGAAAATAACCATACCCATTTATTATCACTACCGTATTTCAGATAACATTATAACAAACCGTGGAAACGAGAGATAACAAACTAAAAGAAGAAGAAAGACTTCTTCTAGCTATCAACCATATGAATTGGACATAGTTATATTCAAAAAATCTGATTGTGTTTTTGTATTATAAACGGAAATACTTTTTGAATGAAACAATACTTGAATTAAAACTGTGTCGTATTATTTCGTACCACATAGCTTTTTATTTGAATTGTTATAGTTTACTAAAAATGCTTAAAGGTAAGGCTCTTGTAAAATAAATATGTCAGTATCAAAGATTTTCTTAGAAAAGCTACTCAAAGTTGTTAATTGCATTGTTCGAAAGAAAATTATCTGACCATGTAAAATAAATTGTCTGAATAGGGAATTAATCTCTTTTTTGAAAAGAATCTTAATTTGATCCTCGTGTCAGTAAATCATATAGTAAAAATATAAAAATTTTATACTCGTTAAGTACTATAAAAATTGCATTAAAATTTAATATTTTCAAATTTCGCGCGTAATTAGACGAAGCCGTCGCACGAGTTGTTTCTCTGTAGCGATGACGTCAATACGGCATGTAAATAATAAACAAAGCTCTATGTTTGTTGCTATGTATTATTATATTCATAATTTAAAAAATTAGTTATTATCTTTTATATATAAACAACTAATAAAGGAATAACAATAAAAGAGTAATACTGACATCGATGTTTTAATACTCCGTAACTCGGCAAAACAAAAGTCGGGATTTGCAGCAAGAGATTTTTCCGACCATTAATACATTTATTTTTGGTAAATTCGTACTATCTCCTTTTACAAAACTGCTTTCCATAGTGTGATTCTACGTGCAATTTCAATTTAACTTACGTATTTATAACGTTCTCTTACATTAAAAATGTTTTGCGGCTTTATACGTACTATGATTCATAATGACATTGATACGCAAAGTTTACAGTACTTTATGACGTCACGACATGGCGGCCTATGTTTCGCTCTTGTTTTACGTATAGATTAAATAAGTGAATACTTTGAAACTAATTTTTATATTATTTTTGTTATTTTATGTACTTAAACATGATTGTTCCGACTATTTAATGAATAAGCTATCATAGTTATTGCTTTTAGATCTTTCTAATATAGAGGGAGTACCCTATTGAATACATGTGTGACGATCTTATGAGATCAGGCATAAATGATTGTATGTATGACAAATAGTTCTTTCATTAAAATGAAAATGTATTGCGCGTACCGTAGATGGAGTTTAGAGTAAGAAATAAATTTCACTGGCATTATTTTAAATTGTTTTGCCCTTGTTACATCTCTGTACTCGAGACCATGAATGGGGTTTCTTATTAAAGAAAGTTCGTTAAGGCAAAGTTTCGTCTGTGTACTTTTACAGCGCCAATAAAATCAAACGATTGAACGTTGCCTGTCCTTTCTAACTACTTACATACGAGTATGTTAAGTGGAGATTCAGTAATGTGTAAAATATTTGAATGATTCTTGCTTAGGTGGAAATTACACAGTCATTAGGAAGAAATTAGATTGATAACAGAATATTTTTCTGTTATAGACAGACAGAATATTTTTCTGTTATAACAGAATATTTTGTTGTTATGTAATGCATGTAAACTGAAAGAAAGCGAATTGCGATGAAAACTTATTTTAGTAATTAAACTTATTTTAGTAAAAAAATTAATAATATATAGAATTTGTGTTTTATAAATAACATATGCATTTTTATCACTTTTTCGATATTGTATATCTTTATCTTTCAAAGCCGGAGCGTTAGGATCGAATAGATAGTTAATAACCCTATCTTGATAATATCTAATCAAATAATGACGCACTTACAACAACAAAACAAAACAACAATATCAACTGTAGAAATCCCCTAACACAGAGTATGCACTATTTTGTTTATTTTAAATATTGCTTTTATTCCCAATCTTATATTGTTGCTGATATTGAATTACATGATTGACCTTTTTTAACGGATATATTAAATTATATTCATATTATACTTCTGTGACCCTGCAGATTCTTATGAAAGAAAACGCACACACTTGGCCATTTATTTATTTATTGCATGTCACATTCATAATATTAGATGGTAATTATAATATATTTTAGATACATGTGACATCCTACAAGAGCATTGCAATGTTAACATTATTGTCAAATACATACAATATTAAATATATACCTATAAACAATGTAATTAAATATCTACTTGTCAGATTTTCATTTAATAATACCTATGATTTATATTATAAAAATTCGTTCATAGAGTCTTCGCAATTCCTTTTTAATAATAAATATGGAATAAACTTAATGTATTCTGGTAATTTATTAAAAATCTTAATGCTCATTGCATAACCATTTTTTGGAAGCATGCAGTTCTAGGTGATAGATCTAGAACAAGCCTATGTGAATGTCTCGTATTTCTCGGGTAATAAATAGTCTTTTGCCTATACAAATGAATTGTAATTACTCTTGACATGTTTTCCTACTTTGAGAATGTATAGGGATACAACAGTTGTAATTTTCAACTCATGAAAGTATGGCCTGCAGGAAGTATCTAGAGGCGTACCAGATAAAGGCCTAATGCAGCGCTTCTGTGCTATTAAAACTTCCGACATATCGACACTGTTACCCCACACTGTAATTCCGTATCTCAACACCGACTTAACATTTATATAGTAGGCCATAATATATAGTTGCTTCTACACTTGTCATTTTTTCAAGCATGTAAAGGGTATGTAACTTCCACTTTAGATTTGAGTCAACTGTAACCACCAAGAATGTCAGATTAGATTCAATTCTTAATTTATAATGATTGAATTCAATGTTAATATGAATATTTTTATGTCTATTAAAATTAATTCTTATACAATTTATAATTATCATTATTATATTTAATTATATTATAATGTAACAAATGATAATTCAAATTAATATGTGTTGGACGCAACTTTGATTTATCAAGGCTACATCGCTATTGGTAGTACATAATAAATCAATGTTAGCTAACAATGAATTCATCAAAACTAGAACAGTGAATTCATTAAAAGCATTTCAAGTTTATTTGTTTGATGACCAGACTAATTAAATGCATTGTTAACAGGATCGCGGCGGATTTTCACTGCTGGACCGGAAATTAAACGGCCCTATGATCTACGGGAAACATCGTGAGCATCGAAATTAATTTGATCTGTTTGCTAGTTTATATATTGTTACTAAAAGACCTCTACTGTTTGTGTTAAGTGCTGTGTTTAACGAAAATTTAAATAGTCTGAATCCTAGATATCAAAAACGTTTATGTATTTTATGTAACTGTAACTGTATGTAATTGTAAACAATTAAAAATGATATTATGACATCTTAGTGAAATAAATGAATACCTATAAAAGAACAGTTCGCAAACGCGCGGTAATAAAAATATCTCACAACAAAAAAATGTAAGTATGGTTTATTTTGGAGCAATTAAGCATTAGCAATCTATTGCATTTATAATTACAGAGAGTATTCAAAAATACTGTAATTTACTTCAAAGCTCAGAAGATTAAAAGGCATTACCTATTCTTGTGTGATTTGTAAAAGTCGGATCAGTATATCATTTACTCGTATACATGTCCCCATTTCTTTATAACTTATATTTTTCTCTAACTGGTCAACTTATTAACATTGGAGTTAGGAATTGATAAATTGTCAAAGCTTCTGTGGCGAAAGAACGTATTGCATCAAAACTCCCCGTCTTGGGGTCCAGAACATGGTTCCGCGATGCTTGCCTGCCAGTGACAGGTAATCGATGCGGTTTGCTAGTTTATTTGGCTATCGGCTCCGCTCTCGACATGTGTATCTACTCGATATAATCGATTCTAGGCCCGGCGTAATATGGTTATGAAGCGGAGCGCATTCGATTACAAACAGCGATATACAGCTGAGCTTTGAGCGTGGTATTTGAAGGAGACCGAATATTACAGAAAGATTTTCGTGATTTGCTTTTTAGGTAGCTGAAATTTTATACATAGATACAAACCTACTGTAGGTCTATTATATCTATCCAAAATCAGGTTTCTTTGTAAATGGTATCTTTCCACACATTTGTAGTCTAGTATTTAAAATTTTTCATTAGAAAATTGGAAATAGGTATAGGTAGGCATGGCTATTATGTCGAAAAATTTTGACGACCGCAGAGTTATTAGTGTATTGCATCATAACACATCCAAACATATTGATTAATACTCTATAACTATTAAATTTGTCTCCTCGTGAAATGGTTCTAAGAAGGTCACATGGAGTTGCGACACGACTGATATTCGAAAACTAAAGGTCAGGATTTAAGGAAGAAGATGCCGGGACACTTGCTTCAGTTACATATACTGTACACAAATTATACTTCTGTTCATTGTCTGAATCGATGATTGATGATGATTAAATCTTTTCACTTTGACGATACCCATGTGGCCCACATCTCAACTTTTCAGGTATATCTATGTTATAATTCCACATTATATAACCATATACATATATCTATATATAATTCTTTTGCCCTGATGGAATTCAATCTAAGTTTTTCATCTATCTTATGTTGCGGTCTCATAAAGAATTTCTAACAATTTTCACGATAAAACGATACTAAAACGTTAACGTAACGTAAACGTTATATTAAAACGATTTTAAGCTTAATGTGAAACGTGTAGAGTTAACTTTCCATTAGGAAAATAATATATTTTGTGGCTTCATGTTCTAGCGTTTATACATAAAAAACTTTTCTATTTCATCTGTCTCAATTTTTGATTATTCTAAATCTCCGTTACTGATATTCTAGGTCTAAGTCACTGGCAAAAAATATTATAACAATTATATAAGTAGATTTCTAACGTGTGGTATCATCTAATGGTAAACTTGACAAAGTATCAGCAGCATTTTTGACAAGGTATTCAGTACTCAGTACTCAAGTACGCTGTAATCTACTCGTATTCATCACAGGTATAACTACTTTATTGTCACCAATGCTATTTAGAAAGAACTTCCCACCATATTTGAATATGATGAATCTGGCGAAATCTGACATCATAAATAATAACCAAAGATTCTCTCTTTTGTCATTAATTTCTCTCCCCAATATAATACCCTCAGTCCATACGAGTACGTTAGTGGACGCTGTCCCGATAGTGTTACGTCATCTATAAGCGCTGTAACATCTACATTCTAGGCATCCGTGGTCAATATGAAAACTACTTCACTGGAATTTAAGCGTATGAACATTTTAAAAGATTTCGTACATCTTTTATTGTATAAATAACTTATGCCCTTTCTCAACAGGTTATACAGCGGTATCAAAGTTGTACTCAAATCAATACTGATTGTCATCTTAAGCAATTCAAAATTTATTGCTTGATTGCGACAGCAATTTCTTGATTTCGATATCAAGCAATAATTTTTCAACCTAATCAAATGTAATTAAAAAAATTAAACTTATTAATTTTTGAGTCACGGTGATATCATTTTCAATTGTTAAGTTACAAAAAAAGGGAAAAATCTTTGCGTATATCTTTGCGTAATACGATAAGTCGTTTTGTCATATAGACAAAACGACTTATCGTATTACTGGTGAGTTTCCTAGAATAAATCGCTACAATTATATACTCCATTCTTTTTATTATGTACACTAAATAAGTTATTTTATCCTAAAAGAAAGTGCATTTTCAAATCATAATCCTAAGACCGAATTCCTTGAATAATTAGAATATCTTATGTAATGTCGGCATGTGGACTTTATCAGCAGTATCAGTTATGGCAACGAGAAAGGTTCTTATGTAGGCAACCCAGTATACATTTGCTCAACTTTCCTTCGGAACATATCCAGATTCATGCTAATCGACGATCGTCGATCGTCGATTGTATGGCTTTCCATACAATCGACGCATACATATAGATAGCTCTTGCCCAGTCGGGAGTAGCTCGTAATGAAATATTATCCTGGCTTATCATCATGTCCAGTGCTTCTGACTATGAATCATTATGTGCATACGCTAGTAATGGCGGTCGCGGTACATTTCCGCTATGGTACGGTGGTATGGTAATAAGCTATGTACATCACGTCAATAAGTTTATGATACATATATAAGTGATCTCTGTTTTAATAAATAAAATTCCAGTAAGTAAATAAATAAAATTCCAATAATCTAAGTAGTAACGTACTAATACTTAATAATCTATGGTGGTAACTATTAAGAAAGTTCAAAGTGCAACATATTTTTTAAATTTGTGAAAAATTACAAATTTTGCAATTTCATGTGAATTATCGTATTACGAATCTGGTATAGTCCTATTATTATATGGAATGGAATATATTATATGGAACTGATTACATAATTAATGGCAAAAATAATAGATTTCAAACACCAGTCACGAACAAATACACTTTTATAAATTATAGTCAATAGTCAATTTATTTCAATTAGATTGTCGTAGTTACTTTCTAATTTACTGATAGAATTAGGAAATTTATTAATGTAATAGTAAGTTGTTTGGAACCAAAATTTTTCCTGCGTTCGAATCAGCGCTGGCAAGTATCCGCTGAACTCGGAAGTACAGGGACGTGCTCCGAAGGTTTCAAGAGTTGCGGCTGATTGGCCCCATTGTGAGCCTTCAATAGTCCATCTCGCCCGCTAACTGAGCTGCGGTTCTTGATGCCCTTATGATTTGCAGCCTTTTCAGAACAATCTGTTAGCTATTTATATATTTGTGTAATATTGTTTATTAATTGTATTCAATAAGTTAGTTGTGGTCTTGGGATTGGGCTTCTAATTGGTCCTGAGTCGATCCAACCGTGTACCAATTTGTTTTGCGTGTTTATAATTGCATTTGTACATTTATCTGATGCTCTTACGGTGTAGGCAATCTGCATACATCTATGAAGAAAATGTTACCCAGCCAGCGTGGTTAATAATAATCGCTCTGACATAGACAGGGGACGGCTTGGATCTCTTGGTGTGGATTGATATGAGCCTTAATGATGAAGTCAGAAATATGAAAATCTGCATTGTCATAATATTACTAGATTTTTGCCTGCGACTCTCTTTGCACAAAGATCCGTAATATGTAATATATTAAAAGTTTTTCGAAAATCTACCACTTCTGTGGCATAAAAATAAATTCGAATGTTAAACTCATGAAAAGACAGACAGTGAGCTTCTTTTGTATGACAGAATTATAATACTAAGTACGGCTTTTCAACTAAACAAATTTTTGATAAAAATATATAATAGCTAGCTTTAATCAATCACTGAGTGATCTTTTGG
>JAYEAL010000322.1:0-26228 GCA_036419045.1 Scirpophaga incertulas
CAGATAGAGAAAATTTTACTGATTGCATTTTTGGCATTAGTATCGATCCCTAATCGCCGCGGCATAGAGTGGGGATTATCCAGCGTTCTGGAAGACCTGGATTATGCCGATGACCTATGTCTGCTGAGTCACACTCGCGCCGACATGCAAGCCAAGCTGGACGACCTACGACGAGAGGCTGAAGAGACGGGACTAAGGATCAACATCCGGAAGACTAAGGAAATGAGGTGCGGGGCGACGAGCTCTTTGCCGTTGCTCATTGGCACAGAGGCTGTGGAGAAGGTCCACAAATTCACATACCTCGGGAGTGTAGTGTCGGAATCTGGGGGGACCGAGGAGGACATCACTTCGAGAATCGCCAAGGCGAGAGCAACCTTCGCACGGCTACGCCCTATATGGCAGTCACGGAAGCTCACTAGAAGGGTCAAGTTAAAAATCTTTCGATCAAATGTTAAAACCGTGCTGCTTTATGGAAGCGAGACGTGGAAGGTCACAAAAGACATCTCGCATAAGCTGCAGGTGGTAGCCAACCGTTGTCTTCGTCGTATTCTCGGTATTTACTGGCCCGAGAAAATCACCAACTTTGACCTGTGGGAACGCTGCGGTGAAACTCCAATCGATCATCAAATTAAACGTCGCAAATGGAAGTGGATCGGTCATACGCTCCGAAGGGACTCCGAACACATACCAAGGCAAGCCCTAGACTGGAATCCCCAAGGAAAGCGTAAGCGAGGCCGCCCTAGACAGCCCTGGCGACGGACGATCATCGCAGAGGCGAAGAAAATCGGGAAGACCTGGAGCGAAGTCAAGCGCGAAGCTCAAGACCGACCGGGCTGGCGACGCACTGTGGACGCCCTCTGCCCCATCTAGGGGACATAGGACCTTAACCATCGATCCCTAATCACCCCTTGATAGTTATTTTGGAAATATATGTCATGTACAAAATTGACCTCTCTTCAGATTTATTATAAAGTATAGCAGACGTATAATTTAAATAACAAACGACATATCTATAGATGGATCGACTTCCTCGTACTTCCTGATCAGAAGTTCGGGTTCAAGGCCACAGGCACCGAGGCCTCTTCGAGGAATCATGGCTGCCACTGCAACCAATTGGGTAGACGACAATTTTTTCAATTCAATATATAATAAGAGTACTCTTTTAAGTGAGAAATATTGTAGAACCATCAATACACCTGCACCTATTACTTTTGCTTTTGAAGATACATCGCCATGTTTGCGGCGCTGTCGCGGGTCGCTCAAAAACGCTCCATACTAAAAACACTGCAATCGTGACGTCATAACTCAGTAAACTCGTCAAATTTGTATGAGCGTATTAACAAATTTTAAAATAACTTTGTTATTTCCACGTTTATAGGTATACTTTCTATATAAAAAATGTTACATTTAATTTGAGAATGTTAGGAATGTGTTCGTTTCATTAGAATTACGTAAATGGGTAATAATTGCTCATTTTTTAGAAATCTAAAAACAATATAAATTAATAATTAAACTGAAATTTCTATATTGACATACTTTCATGAGATATAAATTGCTCAAATTAGATAATTATAGTATAAAAATGGTCATTTGTAGTCGTCTACCCTATTGTCATAGTGGTTATGTCAGATTCCTGATCCTCCTGATCGGACGAGGCAGCTCAACCGATGTGACCTCAGACTAAAGTCTTGGGCCTAATGACCCGATGGCTTACAGTGAGAGCGACTGCTCCTCAAGTGTTCTAACAAGTGGTTAGTACACCAGTTACAAAGTATCACCATCTATCTCAGGTTAGAATCCTGGTGGAGGCAGATATTTGTGTTATGTATGCACACATTTGTACCTTAGTCATGGTTGTTAATAAATATATTTCTATTAAAAATTGTTATATATGTATGTTTGTTCGTTACTGTAGATCGTATAACACAAGCCTTACAGAGCTTACTTTGGGCTAGGATAATTGGTGCAAAATGTAAGAAATATTTATGCCGCTCTTCTCATCTCTATAAGACATGGTCCATACAGATCCAATGCCTAGAGGCCATTTAAGCGAAATTTAATGAAAGTGTGCATAGAGTGTACCACCTGGGTCTAATCTCTATCACACATAGAGAAATGCAGCTAGATATATTATAGAGAATATACCCTATTAGATGCGGGTGGACTATTGCATTTCTATTTTGGTGGTATAAAGAACGGGGCTATGGAAGAGATTCCGGTTGCTCGCCTTCTCGAAGCCTCCTAATTGATTTCAAATTTTTATTTTTATTATTTTTGAACCTTAAAAACTGTTAAATAAAAACGTATCATAATTAATGGAAGATACTTCTATAGATATCAAGAGACTAATAATATTTATTCTAACCAGAAAATACTAAATATAATGTAATAAACTCAATATGAACAGTCATCATGACCCGATCCCTCAGGGTAAAGTGCAAACTTTATCTAGACTGGAGAAAATTAATTCTATACCTACATATTCTAATCAATATAAAAACCACTAGGCTTGTTACGTAACACAGCTGTGAGTCGCGATCACACAACATTTGAGTTACACATCCACTATTGCTTATTTTGTTCCACTCACACAGAACAAGCTGCAAACAAGCAGACAATGGTTGTTGCTTAAAGCTATTTCATAATAAAAGGAGAATGAAAAATTACACATGAATAAATTACATTTTTCAAATGTAATTTGTAAACACAGATAGAAATATATACAGTTCATAAAACTACAAATTAAAAATTCAACAGCTGTGAGCTAGATGTATGTAAATTTCATGATGGTTTATTTAGGGTTACTGATCTCCTGTGAGGTATTTATGATGTTCACAATACTTATATAGTGATAAAAATATTACTTGTAATCTATCATAGTGCATACATATACATATAAAGCTTTATTATATATGTAATACTGTGTATTTATTTGTTGTATTTATGCAGAGCATGCACATCTCATATACAAATGCAGATAACTGATTAGATTTAGTTAAACTAGTATTTTTATTTTCTTAAATGTGTATATTAGTTTCTCTTTAATATATCTATATAAAAATATCTAGTGATTTCTTTGTGATTGGCTATTCATGTTCATACCCATAGTTCTAATCATACTTATAGATAAGCTGTGAAGTTTTTTCTCAGTGCAATCCTTGCTATGTTTTACTACACTTAAATACTAGACACTTTTCTGCCACTTTAATTATTACAATGTAAAAAAATATTCTTTAAACAAAGCAGTATATGCACAAAGGATGAGCTTAAGTGCAATTTTTCCAGTCAACCAATGGGTTTAATAGTGTCCATTTAATATGAAGTATATTATTGCCGGAAATAATATTGGTTTCTATAATTCAATAGTTTTCTAGTTAATTTTTGAGTTAAATAGTAATAATTAAAATAAATCCTCAAATGGAGAATGAGGTTGTTCTTTGTGATGAAAATATTTGTTTTATCAGGCTGTAACTGTTTATTTTTGCTATGTGGCAGATGAGAAAGTGACTTGATTGAAAGTAGTAACCACCTTACAGATATCTGCAATGTTCTGTAATAATCTGTTATTATCTACCTGGTGAGAAATGTTCTTTTTGTTTAGAATCAGAGATATTATTATGCCGAAGGAAAATGAAAAGCATGGAGCTTTAATTGCCATCAGTAATTATTTCGTGTAATATATTTGTGAAATTGCGACTGCTCAAAATTCTCCTTTTTTATATGCCCTGCCCAACAAACATATGACAAAAATAAAGTTTTTGCTGTATTGAAAAGTAATAACAAAATACGCAATATATTAAACGTCATACCTTTTTGATAATATTGAGCTATCAAATCCATTAAAACATCCTGTTTACAGATTAGCATGTAGTAAATTATAAGCAATAAACAGTAACTCTTGTTTACTTGACACAAGACGATATTTATACGTTATCGGCGATAATATTTAGGTTATCTCTAATAATCCAAGTAACATCCATTTCTGTTAATCCGACCAGGGTGGTAGGATAACCCATAGCAACCAAATTTATGACTCATGTGTGGGATGCAATAATTAAAATCACATGTTGCCCACCTTAATTCGTAATGATGACAGCTTCGTATTAAAATATTACGTCGTAAGTCTAATATGTGTCAATAGGCTTTGTGTACATTTTCTTGGTTTTCCTCCAAGACGAGTTTATTATTCAAGGTACTGTAAATAAAGCCTTTTGTTTCCAGATATCATGTGTATGATACATGTATTTAATGAAAAGCTAAACAGCATACCTCAAAAAGTTTGAGCAGAATATTCACGTACAACCTCCTGACACCAAGAGATTTGCCTATAGAGGCAAGGAATATCACACACAAAATCAGTAGAAGAAACGGCGTGTACAATATTGAAACCGCAACCGACACAAGCGACATTATTAACGCCATTTTCACAACTGAGAAATTTATTGAATGACAGAAAAATGATTGATTAAAAAATGACATGACGTCATGATTGAAATGTCAATGTCACATCATTATCGAGTTGCCATTATTTAGATTTTTATGTTTTATTTCACGTTTTAATTAACTGTTGATGATTTTAGCTTACTTTAAAATATATAAGAAAAATAAGCCGTAGTTTTATTTATATTTTACTGATGTCATGAACCTTGAAATAAATGTGAAAATGTTACCAATGAGTTTAACGATATGTATTATTTGAACGAAACTTTTTTTTATAAATGGCAACATTTTACATAACCTTATTTTCGTTGCGACGAAAAACTGGGATCGTTCCTGGTTTATTTATTGAAAAATCATTAAATTTGAATCCCAAAATAATCAGATAAAATGTCTGAACTTCCCTATGGACCTCCAGTGCGAGTATCACCATTGATAAGGGTAAAAAATATATTTTAAATAAAGATTATTCTCTGTAACATTATGTAATAGCATTCAAGTATTCTTGCAATAAAATGTATAGGTAATTAAGTATAATTTTTTTCCCCTTGTAGTTAAAATACGCTATTAATTTTATACTATAACAGCATATTTCGGTAATATCTTTTCTGCTATTTACTCAAAAATATAAAGTACCTTCGAAAGTACATGTTAGTTTGAAACCACAAAAATATCAGAAAGTTCGTCCCGAGGATGGTATAACTATGATCCTCTAGTAATTTCACATACATATATATTCTACTAGATATACAATCAAAACTCATTTAATTAGTGTAAATCAGTTTTCATATTGTGGTCAGATATGAAAATAACATCTCTTCCTGCCTTCTCTCAATTTTTTGTAAAATGGGAGATATTAAGTAGTTAATGCTCGGTAACGGAATGGTTAAGGCGTTAAAATGGTTTGTTGAAACTACAGATTCGAGCCCCTTTTGAGTTAAAATTTGTATTGGCATTTTTTGTTATATAGAATTAAATATATATGATAATTAAAACATTGCAGTTTGGTCGCTGGTCATTTTTGACTGTTGGGGTTGTGTATGGCGTTTTTCACCAGAACAGACTATCAAAGAAGGAGACCAAGTTTCGGGAAATTGAAGCCAAGGAGAAGGTCATTAGAGATGCCAAAATTAAAGCAGAGAAGGAATTTGCTGCAGCTGGTAAAGATATATTTAATTTATAATTTGATAGGACTTATGAAGCACTTAATTTTAGGTTTGGTGTTATATTTGTAACAAACATCACATATACAGTAATACAACAAATTTGCTATACTGCTGTGAGTTCACAGAAAATAATTTAAATGAAGTTGAAAATAAAAAATATTTTTAATGAAGTAATTACTTCATTTAAATTATTTTTTATTTTCAATCTTTCAATAACATGTTTATTTGTAAAGTACTAGTTTCTGTGGATGTTTTGTTATGATAGATGTATTTTCCTATAATATAAAGTCATGTCCTTCCTCATAACTTAAACTATTTCCAGTTTAATCTGATGTGATTTGGCATGGACCAAATCATTGATATTTAAATGTAACAGATAAACTTTATGATACAATTTGCTTATGAATAACAATCTAAACACCTATTTCTACAAAAAACCAAACCACATTTGAACTTAGATGTCCCCTGATAGTAAGAATTTGAAATTAACTATGTCTGACAAAGAATCAAAAATACATTACAACTGATAACACAGACTAATAAGCATATTAATTGTGAAAATTGTTTGTAATTACAACTGGACAAATTCTCTTTAGTCTTAAAATTATCAAAAAACAAGAACAAAGATACAGAAATAGGCTTTAATCAGTTTCAAAAACTCAGTCAACTGTCAAGCAAAAAAATATTAAGTGTTAAAAAGTCTAATCAAATTAAGAACTGTAAACCCTGCACAAATTGTTAATATTGAGCTATTAATGATATAAAACAATACATATAATATACATAATGCAGATTTTCAAATAACTTTTTAAAGAAAGCAAGAAATAGTAAAACACAAGGATGTAGAATTTAATTATGATAGAAAATGGTACAAATTGCAACCAGTTATTACAGAGATTTATATGTAAAGAAAACACAAGATCAATAATATAATCAGACTTAAATGATGTAAGGAATATTAAAGTTATAAAATATATGGAAAGTTAAAATCAAATAAAACACCCAGGACCAGGATGAGACTACTGAAAATAAGTCAATATGAATTAGTTCACCCACTAACAAAGCTGTTTCAACAATACTTTGAACCATGGGTCAAAGTATTGTAAAAGTCCGATGGGAGGTGGTGCATAAAGGTCACATGCAGACATATAATCATAAAAGAGTAACCAAGTGGATATTTTAAACTATTGAACTATTAGCTTACTATATTGCTTATATAAACAATATTAAAAGATTAACTTGACAACGGGCAAAACTTCTCCACTCCCCATTATCAAAGGAAGCAAGAGGCTTCTGGCATTCTGGGAAGATCTGGATGGTTGGAGTAAGAGAATCAGCACAGGACGCACAATGGCCCAATTGTGAGGCTAAGACCTAATTTCACCAAACTTAAACTAATCGTCTGTTGTGTAATGGCTTGTTAAAATTAACAGAGTTGTTAAGTTATTCTAGATCCTACATTGTAAAATTAACAAGCCATTACTAAATCAACCGTTAACTGAATGAATTGCGAAACGTTCATTCAATTTGTAATACAACCAAATAATAGTGTCGTCGTGCATCACTCTTACTATACGGAAATGCGTCTAATTTCTACTGGTCGTATAATGTGTCAAGTAGCAATACAATGTGAACAAATTAAATTGTCGTTCTCTCTATAAGTTTCTAAAGCAAGCGCATAGTATTTGGTTTTGCCAGGTTATTTCTCTATTGTTTGTGTAGGTCATGGAATTATAAAAAAATATTATTATTATTATTATTTATTAAATAATTCCATGGTGTAGGTATTTGATTGACGTTTCGTGGTGTTTTCGTTCGTGGTAGGTATTTTCTTTGATTTGTAAAATACCTAGGTAGTGATTTTACTTAGCTTTTTATCTTTCTTTTTAAAATAAAAAAATGTCGAAGAAAACGAGAGGTCCAAATTTTTCAAACAATGAGAAGGAAATCTTAATAACTAAATCCTCGGACGTCGTACTATGCTGTCTAAAGTAGAGATGAAACGGATAGTGATTTGGCCGGATACCGGATACCGGATATTCGGCTAACTACGAGGCCGGAGCGCCGGATATCCGGCCACCGGATATTCGGCCGCTTATCGCGTTTCATATATGTGTGTGTATGTGCAAAATAATCCGTTACTAATATTATAAATTCAGTCTGTTTGTCTGCTACTCTCTCACGCCTAAACTAAAGAACTGATTTTGCTGAAATTTGATACAGAGATAGATTAGACAACGAGAAACAATATAGATAGGCATAAAAACTTTTGTATTCCCACAGAAAAGCGCGATATAGACGAGTTTAGGGCGTAAAGCACTCAGCGCGAACGGTATCGCGGGAAACATCTAGTATTCGGTATTCGGCCGGATAGTGCCCTACTATCCGGTATCCGGCCGGATAGTGAAAATAGGCCGGATAGGCCGGATACCGGATATCCGTTTCATCACTAGTCTAAAGTATCTAAATTTGTTAAAAAATCTTCGTCATCCATAATAAAATTGTACGCCGCGTCCATCTTGACAGTAAAATAATCGTCTATTACAGATTAACGAACCACTAGAGCAGTCATTAAATTTAACAGTCCATCAAGCTAACTAATCTCTTGTTTGCACATAGTGGGACACTTGTTAACTCTAACAAGCTGTTAACGGTTTAACAAGACTTTATTTTAACAAACAGAGTATGGTGAAATTAGGTCTAAGTGTGGATATAAGCCCAGCTAAACTAACAAATTACAAGATTAACTCCCACAATAGATGGAAATTATTCAGTGGAACAATTTCTGGTCAACAAGTGATCATAGTTAATATTTGAAACATGTGATAGAAAATTTTGAAGAATTTAACAATCTACTCTATCTTGGTCTTATTGATTATGCCAGTGCATTTGATAATATGTCACATAAATCAGTATGGAATGCATTGAAATATTCAATGCATTCCTATGGAATGTATGCCTATGGAAAAAAGGCATCGCTGGTTAGAACAAGGAGACCCATTATCAACAACATTCATTATTGCAATTTTTTTTTATAATTTATAAGTACTTATACTACCAAAGGTTTGCTGAGAATATTTGTGTAGATCTCTACAAAGTTACAAGACATGATACAACAACTTGAGCATAACAGTAGGATGGAAAGGAATGTTAAGAAACCAAACATGACAAACCACAAGTGATGTAATAATACACAAAATAGACACCTTAGAAAACTTTCATATGAAGGATTTAATGAAAACAAGTAGAAAGAAGGATTGATAACTGTTGTAAGTGCTTCAGGTCACAGAAAGAAATTTATATAAGTGAGAAAAGAAAGTTAATGAATACTTGCATACTTCCTTGTCTTGCATATGAAACATGGATGTATAATAACAAAATAATAACCACATTACAAACAGTGATAGGTCGCAACTTATTTTACATGCACATAGTAATGAGAAATGAACCAAAATAATAGATGCCCTAAAAATAAAATAGCAATGTGCAGGTCAACATGGCAAAAAGATCACAGAAGGAAAATGAAAACTACTATTTAATCAGGTTTAAATCGGACAAAAGAAATGCAGGAATACCCAGTTTATTATACTAAAACTGGAAAGTTATTGAAAATAGACAGACATAATTTGCTGAAGACAGAGAAATTTAAAAGATAGGCTTATACCCATCAAGAGATTCCAACATAAATGTTAGATCTTCATCCCACCGTAACTATAACAACAACTATATGGATTCAGTTATTGTATTTTTCTTAAGTTAATTAAACAGGCCGTAGTAGACAAGTTAAAGTTAAGAAATATATTAGAAAATTCATTTTTCTCTAAGGGATATTACAAAAAAATAGTATGGCAGTTGTTCGGCAGATGTGTTTAAAAATATCTACGTACTCCACGCCCTTAACGGTAGATCCGTTAAGGGCGTGGTAACACGACTTTTCTTGTAACCCTGTATATTCGTACCTAATTTCATTATTTTTATTTCAGCGGAACTCAAAGCCCTCGAGGAAATGGTGAACGCGCCCAAATAGAATGCAACCGAAAAAAGTACCTAGTTATAAGAAAATAGTGGAAATCATCATTCAAAACATCACCATTTTGATTAAGCAGCAGTTCTCATAGTGTTTTCATAGAGAAATAATATGGCTGCTACTATTCAAATTAGTAGATTCCATTAATTAAATTATGTTGTATTTAAAATATAGGAGATTTATATAATACATTTGGTGTTTTTATTATATATTTTTATTCTAAAAATGGTAAACAAGCATAAGCAAAATGGTAAATAATAATAAATAAATGGTTCTTGCAATTACTACATTTAGCCTAGCATTTAAGGCTTGTGTATTCTCCCTGGTAAGTCACAGTAGAGTAACATTTTTCTTTTCCATAAATCTTTGTCGTCTGCCGCCGTGGCCCTATGTTTTCGTTTTTTTCATAATTTATATAATAAAAGAGATGAAAGTGTGCAAAACTCAAAAAAAGCCAGATTTTTTGTTATGTGTAGACATCCAAAAATCTCATTTCACATGATTCAAGAGGTGCTACTTATGTATCTGGAATAGAAAAATTAAACAAACGTATATCGTTAAATATAGGTTTATTGTTTTTCAAAGTATTCTCTGCGATGATCAATACACTTTTGCATACGTTAAACACAATTTTTATAGCATTTTTTCCACTCTGATTGCGGTATCTCTGAAACGTGCTGCTTGAACGCGTTAACGGCATCTTCACGGGTCGAAAATCTGGGAATAAATAGAAATCATTAGGTGCTAAGTCTGGGCTATCCGGTGGATGACCCATCAATTCTATTTTTTGACCCTCCAAAATGTATTTGTTTCGCGTGATGTGTGACAGCTGGCATTGTCGTGGTGTAGAAAGATTCTGCGTCGCTTGTTGTTTTTACGTATTTCTTCAAACACTTCCGGCAAACAAATGGTCGTGTACCACTCCGAAATGAACGTTTTACGATTCTCCAGTGGTATTATAGCCACATGACCATTAATACCAAAAAAGCAGGCCACCATTTGCTTTAAAGTGCTTTTTGCACGAGTCACTTTCGTAGGGTTTGGCTCATTTTGAAACACCCAAACTGTAGATTGTTGCTTAGTTTCGGGATCGTACGCATAGATCCAAGATTCATCACCTGTGTAGATGTTATAAACAGATTTTGAGTCACCTCCGTTAAATTGTTTTTAACATATTCTTGCATCATTCCATGCGAGCTTCTTTTTGATGCTGTGTTAAGTTGTGCGGTATCCAACGCGAACAATTTTTCACGAAGAAATGTTCATGTAATATTGTATTAATGCTTGTCATACATGTGCCCAGAGTAGCCTCTATCTCGCGATACGTTTTGTGGCACAACGACTGATTTCGGGCGACCTTAACATCGTAAACCAGTGATACACAGTGGTTTTTGATGGAGCTTCAACACCAAAAGTTGAAGTTATTGATCTACGCACTGTTGTTGCGTTTTTTAAACCACGTCGAAAATCGTAATAAATCATAGCACAAATATTTTGACGTGAGTTCCATCATTTTAGCGATATGACATTTTAAACCCATCAGAAACAAAACACTAGCGTACATAAGGAAAAAAAACTGAAATAAACTGACGACTAGGCAGCATGGTCATAGACCTTAGCCTGTTCCTTAGGGAACGAAGGAAAAAAAAAATAGCGGCCCGTATTTCAAAAAAGAACGAATTTTACCATGGAGGCCATATATTACGTTTAAAAATGTTGAAATCCCAGATTCCGGATACTTAAGTAGCAGCCCTCGATTTCAAAAAAAGCAAAACAGGAACACAGCTGAAGTCTTATTGAAAAATATTTAAATAAAATTCAAAAATTCTTTTTGTCAGTGTTTGTCAATGTTTTGGTTTGTTATACATCAAAGTGACAGCTTCTTGGACATTGACAGCTTCAAGTCGGACTTATGTTTTACATTAAAATTAATTTGTCACTAAGTAGTTTGTGTTTCGCATGAAAATAAATATAGAATTTGTCTAGCTCTAAATTTTAGACATGAGAGCTGTATATATTAAAAATCTCCCGAATGCTGTTTCCGGTGTAACAATATTTTATTTAGGTTTATCAGTGTTATTGGGTTCTTTAGATCGTCAGGGAAACTTAAGTCTTATGATCTTTGGGAGTCTGTCAGCAAATTCTTCTCTGAGACTGATTCTCCTGTAAAGCATGAATTTATTAGGCAAGTATTAAAAAGTTTAAAGATACGTATTTTTGGGTATCCAAACAACTACATACTCTATATATAGTTTAGAGCATCTAGTTCTGTGAAAGCACGTTTGATAACATGCGTTGATTCGCATATCGCACGAGCTTATTATTAAGGATTGATAATTGTCTAATTGAGTGTGTCTAATTATTGTTTAATAAGGTTATGGTTTAACAATATGATAATACTCTTTTAAGTTTAGAGGGTTTTCGGCGAGCAGATGCCGACGAAGTTGTGCATGTAGTCATTTCACAAGAGTTCCCATAACCCTTATGAGAAGCTCAAGGCGGTGATGTATATGCTTGCGGCAAGTCATACCTAAGAGAATGGAAACCATAAATAAGAGCTTATAAAGACACCTTAATTTTTTTCCTTTTTAAAATTGTGAGAAACAGATATAAATCTAGTATGGACAGTTATTTATTACAATATTGTTGCATTTTATTTATAACAATACGAAAACGTTGCACTAATGAGCCTCCCACAGGTTGGACTGTCAGATGTCCTTGGGTTAGGTCTATGACCCGTTATTTATTTACATCTGTATTGAAGACATGGTTGAAACCCAAGCATTACTTTTTCATATTATGACGTAGATTCATTGAAAAATAGGATAGTGTTATTTCCTTAACTCTTCAATTTCAAATAGGACCAGGAAGTTTTTGCTATTGTTTGTGTTAAATACTTAATGTCATGTCAAATGCTAACGACCCTAGTCGTCTTTCGTGGTTCCAAAGCTTACTTTATTAATAGATATTTTAACTTTATTGAACATAAACCTCTTTGAGCCGAGCCTCTTAAAAAAGTCATTAATTATCGTGAATGTAATTGACTTATTCATAATCTGTACATTTTCAATGCTTCTCGTACTCTTAGTATTTCCTCTATATTTATTTCTTTATCCCAAAGTAAGGAATATTTTCCAAATAAGTTATGACTTAAAAGTCTATGTTACCAGGCCATAAAATTAAAAAAAAAAATGGTTTGTTTATAATTGTTTTTTTTTGGTACCTACCTTCGCCGACGGACGAAAATTGACAACAATTGTTTTTTTTGTATGTTTGTAAAGTTGGGAATCAAAATTAAGAAAATTGTGATTCATTGTGAACAATATTCTGTGATTGATAACAATATAAGATTTAGATCTGCCAAAAAAGCCGCAAAATTAATATTTCTTTAATAATTATGTTGTGCTATTTACACTACCTATAATTGATGACAAACCATTTGTTTTATATAGGAGTGCAGTAAAACTGGATGATTTATTATTATAACAATTCTATTACGAAACGTAATTTTTGCAAAGAGGTTTATTCCTTAAAATGCTTACACTCAAAAGGTTAAAGTGGTTTATACTCGAGCTGGCTTATGAAGCTGATCGGAAGCTGGAGCTCGCTAGGCTGAGCCGAAACCGGCGCCGCCTTCGCCGGCTCAGAAACGTTGGATCTTTCCACAAAATTCGCGATACGGAATTCGTGAAAACATTTCGTCTTCGCAAGAAGACCGTAAGAGCTCTAGTTCAAGAACTCAGCCCTTTAATCGTAAAACCTCGAAGGAATGATGGCATATCTGTTGAGACTAAGGTAAGAGGTTTACATTCCCGACTTCATACTTGCTATGATTGAACTATAACGAGAAAACAGAACCTATTATTTTTATTTGTTTATATGCTGCATAGTAGGGTCTCATCAATATTTAAGCTATTTGAAACTTGAAAAATTATATAGAGCCATATAATATTTTTCCATATTTTTATTGCGGCTCTATTTATACTACAAGTATCATAATATATATGGTATATATTTATTGAAACATATGGTAGGGCATATTAGTACACAAACACAATATAAGCAACGGCACAAGTGCTGCCTGGTGAGTAAAAACACATATAATTAGTCAATTGAATAAATATAACATTGCATCTTTTTACACAACAGTAAGTATATCATTAATTTAAACACATTAAAAATGTCTTATTTAAAGAATTGACAACTTCGTCTATAGTAGGCAATCAAATTGCCAATTTGTTCAACCTATTTCAATAATGGGCATTATCAAGTAGTAGATTGGTAAAAAACATTTCAGTAACTGACTCATTACATTATCAATCTGTTTCCTGTTAAAACTGATTCATCCTTTATTGTGACCATAAAAATTTCAATTTGTTTTCAGGTATTGATAGCATTAGCATTCTATGCATCAGGCTCATACCAATCGCTAGTGCGTCACAACACCCTCTACAAGGTTTCACAGACTACAGTTTCTAGAGCAGTGACCCAAGTTACGGAGGCTTTAAATAAAATCTTTTATAAATATGTTAAATGGCCAACAGACTATAAGGAAAGGGATGCCATTAGGGCTAAGTATGAAAATAATCAACTACTATCTAAATACAATTTACAGTTTGGCCACTGAGAGAATGCTTTTCTGACAGGTGCTGTCTTTATTTCTTTATTTTGTGGTCATTGGACAGGTGGTGAGTTCCTTGCATACATGGAATTAGGTATATTTGTGAAATATGAAGATAAGCTTTATATTTGGCAGTTTCTTACTCTTCATTACAGATTCTTTTCCCCCACAGAGCACTAGTCCTCTATGTTAGGGCGCTTAGGCCAACTATGCTGGCTTAGTGCAGATAACTATGACCATGATAAATGGACTTTATACCGTATTTCAAATGTTTTTTTTTCACAGTAAAAGCATCAGGTATATATTAAATTCGAAAAATAATAAAAAAAATTGCCACCAGTCCCACACTTCCCCCAAAACTACTTGTGGAGTGTTGAGGAGCTCCGATATCATCACCCATGCAGAAAGTTCACACATCCTCAACCAAAAACATGTATTTTACTTTCTATAAAATAGAATTACATTCTCTTTGTTCATATAGTTTATTTTTCAGCTTCTTTGAGAAATACCATATCCCAGGAGTTCTGGGTTGTGTAGATGGCACACATGTGTCCATAATTAAACCACGACCAAGTGAAGATAGATATTACAACAAGATGGGATTTCACTCTCTCAATTTAATGATTGTGTGTATAAAGTATATGTACATATAATATTATTTTCAGAACTTCTTGAAGTTCTGTCTCGAGATAAAAATTTTGAGAAACACTTTTTACAGGTTTGTGATGCAGATGGCAAGATTATCTACTCAGATTCAAGCAACCCAGGCTCTGCCGATGATATGAATGTGTGGCAGAATAGCCCACTCTATCCATATTTGAATCACCTCAATGCTAGTGAGGAGCAAGGTTTTTTGTTGGGTAATTATGTAAATACACTTGTATTTTGGAAATGCAGTTTAATTAGCAATTAATAGAGGTGGGACCTGATCAGCTGGTCTGCAATATCATTATCCCTGGCTCAACATTTTTTGATCGGTCTGGTTTGCTGATTCTGAGTTTGCCTGGAAAGCTATCATCATTTAACCAATTAGTAGCACAAAGTAACAAAAATACATAATATTGTGACATACAAGATTGTTAGTTATTCTGTTGTTGAACTATCTAGCACCCTTCCACATTTACCTCCAGATGAGAAGAAGGCCAAGAGATTTCTCATTAAAGTTGCAATATATATAACATTGGGTATTCATTCTCACATCAACTTCAAGCTCATTCCTGCAGGTGCTGCCTTTGTCTTAAGATATGTCAAAATGTGTGGATTTTTAATTAGATAATATTTGAAGTACATTTTTAAATCTATGTCTTTTTAGATTATACTTAACTTTCAATTATTATACAATGTTATCTATATATAGCTCTAATTTATTCAAAGAAGCACCGTGGACCAGAGCCCTGCATGTTCTGCATAAAATATCAGACATTGATGTTTTCTGTTCACTGGACGAGCTCACCAAAAGAATGTATATGTGTGTGTATATGCATATATCTATCATATTATACATAATATTATTTGAAAATAGGTAATTTGCACTTGCAGTTTTATCATTAAGTTATAAATAGATTGGATTATAATTATTGATGAAGGAAATTGCTCAGATTAGAATATAGATTAGAAAATAGTTTTACAATCATACATTACGTTGCATTAGGTCTTAGCATATAAGGATAGTGTAATTAGATGAATAAGTAAATATATAACTTATTACATTATACAATCTATGAAATGAGTTTTGACATTGGCTGCAAGCACAAGCGCCATCTATAAACAGCTTTGGAATACTACCCAATCGAATAATCGGAAAATCCATAATTGTGTGTTGTATTTAGTTATTTTACAGGTGATAACGCCTATCCACTGTCAAAGGCACTAATGATCCCAATCCTGGATGCAGTGGAAGGCACGCCAGAGCACTGGTACAACATAAAGCACGCTGCAGCTTTTGACACGGTTCAGAGATGCATAGAATCGATGAAGGCACGCTTCAGGTGAGTGACGTATCAGTTATGTCGAAACTGATGTTACAAAATGTGATCTCCTCTATTGGTTCTTGTTAACACCAATTATTTATGCTATCGATGATATGTTTTTAATACTATATATATAGGTATATAATGTGTTGTCAACAATATCAAGACCTAGAAATAACGACTTAATTATTTAAAGCAATGGAATACTAGCTTGACTTTTATGACTTGCACTCCTCCCGACTGACTGAATACTGATCCCAACCAAGTCACATCTAATTATTACACCTTTTAAAATCAAATGTGCAACTGTGTTCCGCCACGTGGCTCACTGTGCTGACATCTATCCTCGACCAAGTCATCTAATCATTACACCTTTTAAAAAGGATAGCGCATCGGCCTTACAGGCCCTCCAAAACAATACTATCAACTCAGTCCTCATACTGGAGTGTCATAATACGCTCCAAGCCATTGCAGACACAAACCGGGTAATCCTGCAGTGGATAAAAGGACACAGCAACTCACTCGGAAACGACGCGGCAGACGAGTTGGCAAAAAGAGGCTCCAACACGAAAGTGTATGGACCAGAACCCCTAATGCCCATTCCACAAAGTAGGCAGAAGTAAAAGCCTGGCTGCGCAAGAGAACAGAGGAACTACACCTAAAAGAATGGACAACTAAGGAGGGGTGCAAGCGAACGAAGGAAGCAGTCCCGGTACCTTCCAAGAAGCTTGCCCGTTCCCTTATCAAACTAAAGAGAGACAAGATCCGAAAGGTCATAGCCACCATAACCGGACATTGCCTTTTAAACAAACACCTGTACACAATAGGTATAACAGACAGCCCCCTGTGCAGAGGGTGCATGGAGGCTGAGGAAACGCCACAACATGTTCTTATGGAATGTGCAAGTGTGGCCGACCAACGGGAGAAACTTCTCCATTCCCCGGCGTCCCTGCCAGAAGCATGCAGCAGCCCACAGAGGCTGCTAGCGTTCTGGGAGGAACTGGGATGAATGGAGTAGGAAGGAGGCAGGAGCCTTCTATCATACGCACAATGGCCCAATCGTGAGGCTAAGTGCGGTGGAGCCCAGCCAAACTAACTACACCTTTTAAAATCAAATGTGAGACTCTTCCGTCACGTGGCTCTCTGTGCTGCCATCTATTGGATAATGACACAACAAAAATACCCTTTAATATTGACAAGTGTGTGCTAGTTACTTTCTCACGTAAATTACGCCCCATAGTTCATAATTATAATTTATATGACGCTCCAATTGAAAGACAACACGACATTAAAGACTTAGGCTTGACATTAGACTCTAAGCTAAATTTTCATGCACACATAACGAATATTTGTAAAATGGCACAAAGGATTTTAGGCTTTGTAATAAGGACATCATCACAATTTGACAATATAGCAGTTGCAAAAGTACTGTACGCTGCATACGTTCGAAGTAAACTTGAATACGGTGCAGTTGTTTGGAATCCCTACGAGGAAAAATACGTAATCATGGTGGAGAGAATCCAACGTAAATTTGCTCGATGGCTTTTTAAAAAACTTTATGGGTATTATCCCTATTTATATCCATCACTATTCGTTACCGGCATGATAGAAATGGAGACACTGAAACTTAGGAGAGCCATGTTTCTGATAGTTCACTATCTCTCAATAGTGCATCAGAAGATTGACAGTCCGCAGATACTGGAGAGATTTCGTATCTTGGTTCCCACTAACATCTCTTGTGATGCGGCCGGACTGGTAGCACCTCGACGCCGGCAGCGCCTCCTGGCGTTACCTGTAGCTCGGACTGTATCTGGTAGGCAGGCGCCCACTAACCGTGCTATACGTATTATTGGAGACATTCTTGCCCAGCACTACGATATTGATTTGTTCGCAGATAGATTAATTAGTTTATGTAATAAGTTTAGAGAAATGTTAAGTAAAATTTGATGACATTAGTAATTATTATTGACATTAACTAAAATTGACATTAGGTAACTATAATTGACATTAACTGTAATTGACATTGAGTATAATTGACATGTAAAATTAGCATAACATTATTAATAATAATTTAAACAATAATTAATATTTTTCATGTGTTTTATAGTGTATACTTTTTCTTTATTTTGGTTTTGTGCAATTTATATTTTTTTATGAAAACTGACTGTGAGCGTGTTGGTCATGTACTGTAAAGCTTGCATGTATGTATAAATAAATAAATAAATAAATAAATAAAAAAAGAGACGGTAGTCAAGTCCGCAATCTGTCATCATGGTATAACCTCAAGCATGAGAAGTAGAATTTCATATTTACATTACAATTACTGTGTATAATAATTAAGGTTTTAACAAAGGTTTATACGAAATTATAGTAAACTAGCTAGCCGCCCGCGGCTTCGCCCGCGTTATATTCGAATTTCCCACAGGAAGGATATGTTTTCCGTCGGTAAAATTATCTTATGTCCTTTCTCGGGCTTTAGACTCTCTGTGTACCAAATCTCAGTTCCGCCCGCGGCTTCGCCCGCGTTATATTCGAATTTCCCACAGGAAGGATATGTTTTCCGTCGGTAAAATTATCTTATGTCCTTTCTCGGGCTTTAGACTCTCTGTGTACCAAATTTCAGTTCCGCCCGCGGCTTCGCCCGCGTTATATTCGAATTTCCCACAGGAAGGATATGTTTTCCGTCGGTAAAATTATCTTATGTCCTTTCTCGGGCTTTAGACTATCTGTGTACCAAATTTCATTTAAATCGGTTCAGTAGTTTTAGCAATATTTCCATACAACCTATTATCCCTCCTTTCAACCTTTTACAACCTTTTTTGCATGAAAAAGTAGCCTATGTCCTTTCTCAGGCTCTAGACCATCTGTGTACCAAATTTCATTTAAATCGGTTCAGTAGTTTTGGCGTGAAAGCGGAACAGATAGACAGACAGACAGACAGAGTTACTTTCGCATTTATAATATTAGTATGGATTCTGCAACTGTTGGGTTTTTGTCACGCCGCCCAGGTCCTTTAACACACATCTCTAGAGCATGTCCCATATATGCTTGTTGGAGTTGATGAACTCCGGTTAATTGTGCTGACCACGGCATAACCCAGATGTTTGTCTGTTGCAAAATATTTATTTTTAATTTTTGGTAAGTGTCACCTCACCACTTCACCATGCCATGGGTTGATAATAATAATAATAATATACACACTCCACGCACACTTTCATTAAATTTGGCATAAATGGCCTCTACGCGTTGGATCTGTATCCCCGCGCACGCCTTATAAAGGACCGTGTCTTCAAAGACACGTGATGTAAGCTACAATAATAATATCAGGCCTCCAAGTCGTCCTACTTTTCCTACTTTTCCTACTTTTTAGTAGGAAAGTAGGAAAAGTCCTACTTTTTACACATTTGTCCTACTTTTCCTACTTTTCTCTAAAAATTGAGTTGAATTTGCGATAATTTATTACAGTTATTATTAATTTTTACATAATTATGTCAATATTTCCCAATGAGAAGTTGTTTTTTTCCTAAAAATTGACTGACTAAGATCCTTTTCTTTTATGGGAATAAAATAATTGATTAAATGTATTTAATGTAACCTTCTGTATGCAATAAAGTATTATAATAAAATAATAATAATGGGCTCTGCCCCGCTGCCGGCGGCACACAGGTTTAAGTTTTTTATAATATTTATGTTTTATATCTATATGTATTGTAAAAAAATTAAATTTAATATTGTACTTTAAATAAATGAATAATAATAAATGATTTTTATCAATTTATAAGTTCCAATAGTACTTATATCTAATCAACCGTGAAAACAATTTTTTTCAAAGACATGGCAATACATTGTGATACAAAATAAAAATAGTGATTATTATCAGTGCTTACTATTTTGACATGTCTCTTAGATTTCCCAATGAAGTAAACTGAGGGGAAATCCATGCTCCTGGATTAACCCAGGTTGTGGCAGCATTTTCTTTCCAGGTTCAGGATATATTAAAAGTTTACCCAAAATTTATATTAGGCCTACTAATTCATGCATTTTTTGAGATCTTCAATTGATGTTCACATTGTTAGGAAATAGTTGCAGACATGTTCTAATTTAGATACTTTAACCGGCCTTTTGGTTGGGGATTTTTTTAAATAAAATTAGTATTGATTACAATTTTAAAATTAATATCTTTAGTGTTATTTTAGTTATATTGATAACTAGCTTTCGCGCCCGCGGTTTCGCCCGCGTTTCGTTTGAATTTCCCACGGGAAAGACATGTTTTCCCTCAGTAAAATTATCTCTTTTCGTTTCCCGTGCCTTAAAACATCCCCATACCAAATTACATCGAAAATGATTTGGCTGTTGCCGTCGCAGTTTCCCGCGGAAAGAGATATTTTATCGCGGTAAAAAGTATCCTATGTCCATTTCCGGGGTTCAAACTATATTCGTGCCAAATTTCATCAAAATCGGTTCAGTAGTTTCGGTGTGAAAGCCGGACACACAGACAGAGTTACTTTCGCATTTATAATATTAGTAATGGCTAAACACTATTTAACATTTTTTAAATCCTTCATTAACGTTTTACGGTATTTCCTTATTCCTATACTATTACATAGACTATTGAGTATTTATTATTTAGTTTTTAGGGTTCCGTACGTCCAAATACAAAAAATGGAACCCTTATAATTATAATATCACTTGTGTGTCCGTCTAGCGTCTGTCCGTCGCTTCCAGTCAATTATCTCCGAATCTACAAAACCGATTAAGATGAAATTTGGTACACATATAATAATTTTTTAGATAATAATTTTTTACTTATAGATAATACGAAAAATAATAAGAAGTCCATGATATTAAAATAACATTGTAAATAACTCAATTTTGTTTAAAATGTTGTATAGATAATGGTACGAAACCCTCCGTGCGCGAGTCTGACTTGCACTTGGTCGGTTTTTAATATGTCATTTCATTGTTTCAGCACAAAAAGATTGATTTTATGTCAAATTAGGTCCTACTTTTTGCTAAAAAAATCCTACTTTTCCTACTTTTTTGAGGTCAAAAACCACTTGGGGGCCTGTAATATCTTTATTTGCAAGAATACAGTATTTAAGATGATATAGTCATTATTTTCCAATGCATTCTGTCAGCAAGCTGACGTGCAAAGATTTATATTTTAAAATCTAATAACCTATTACAAATTAATATATGCAATTGAAATTATAACCATCACATACATAATGTTAAAGTGTTAAAAACTCCTATTAATAATTCATGTCATTTAAAAATGTATGTCAATAATCAAATTATATCATTAATTTCCTAAAATAGTATATAAACATTTCAATAATATTAGTAAAATAGGCAATCAATAAATCAATAATTACAATATGTCATTTAAATATTCTTTGTTGGTATAGTAACATTTTTCTTTTAACCAAGTAGTCAATTTTTTCTTGAAATGATTACAGTTTTCAATAATTTTAATATCATTAGGCAATTTATTATATATACAAATCAACATATTATATGCATTTACTTTATATAAGTATTGATGGGTTGACTGGAAGAAATCTCTGTCAGAGATAAGTCCAATGTAACCTTTATTTACTAATATGTATTTTACTTTTAATAAATTTCGTTACTAATCTACACAATTCCGTAGACAGATAAATTGTAACGGCAATCTGACATTCTCAATGTTCTGTCAGGTCACTCTGAATCAAATAGTTTATAACCTAAAATGTCTGATGGTAAGATGATAATACCAATGGTGGATTTGTTTTTAACATGGATCTATCAATTGCTGTTTGGTTACCTTACCTCTTACCTTAACTGTTATGCTGGGGCCACACTAACGAGAAATGCCATTCATTATCGCGATAATGGACGTTAACCATAGCGATAGCTCAAGTGGCGGTACATCAAAGAGATTAACGTGAGAATTAATTTACCTTAACTGTTATGCTGGGGCCACACTAACGAGAAATGCCATTCATTATCGCGATAATGGACGTTAACACCAGAGGAGTCACAAGCGCGTTCCGTCTGCTCGTTTGCCCCCTATCACATAAAAAAAAAAATGAATGTAGCATATATTATATATATAATAACCATAATGGTTAAGCCGACAATAATCGGCAGCGGCTACATTCTGCGTGGAACCGAACTCTTATATTTATGTGTGTACTTTATCTATGTTGGCAGCTCTGCGATCGACTTTCAAAAATTGGATGTTTAGGAATCCGTGACCTCAAAGTCACCGCTGACTATTTACTCAGCGGTTATTTCGAAATCGCATTCGTAATTCAAAAATAGGTCTCCTGTTTGTTTTTTGTACGACGAATTTGCCTCAATATCACATGTTTTTGTTTTAAAATACGTAGTATGGCGACAGAGTGGGGTAACAAAAAAGTTATTACTTTTCTCGAGATTCCCAAATATATAAAAAAAAATTAAGTCAAATAATATGTAAATTTACACTCATGAATTATATATTAGCTCTGTCGACGCATCTTGCTTGAATTAAAGAAATTCAACGCCGTTTTTATCGACAGTAATGAGCATTCATGTTGACTGTTGAAGTGTAGCCACCCATTTTAATACGGTAAAAATTATTGCAATAATTATCGCGATAATGGGCATAGACGTTAAACGCTAGTGTAGCCCCAGCATTATAAATGACTTCAATGCCACTTTTCAAAGATCATAAGCAGTATTTTATTACCCTTGTGCCAAAAGTATATCGTCGAGAAGACACAGAAAAAAAGTTCTTTAATATTTCAGATGTTTGCTCGCAACTCGCTTGCACTACGACCCGGTGACTGCCTCCAACATTGTAAACGCATGCTGTGTATTGCATAACATTGCCAAGAACACGAGAGCGCTTCCATTTACATTGTCTCCTGAAGAGATGCAGGCTGAAGTACTGCGACAGCAGGCAAGTGTTTGCTTGGTCTTACAAGTTTATTTCACATAATAATAATGATGGATCAAGGGTCGGATACAAAAAGCAATGATTGTCGACACGGCACGTATTGTCCGGAGATCTCTCTGGCTGCAGCCCTTACCACCGGTTTGTTTGGGCCTTGCTTTTATAGTATTTATGTTTATATGTTTATTTTATATATCTATATTGTAAAAAAACTTAAATTTAAGATTATTAATAGGGTACTTCTCTCTATATTAGAAAATATCTAAAAGCATATAACTATGATAGCTTATGTATTAAATAGTCGGAACCATCATGTTTAAGTACATAAAATAACAAAAATAATATAAAAAATAGTTTTCAAGTATTCACTTTTTTAATCTATACGTGAAACAAGAGCGAAACATAGGCCGCCATGTCGTGACGTCATAAGGTACTGTAAACTTATGCGTGTCAATGTCATTATGAATCATAGTACGTATAAAGCCGCAAAACAATAAAAAAAGAAGTTTGTAGGTTGCTTTTTTAATGTAAGAGAACGTTATAAATACGTAAGTTAAATTGAAATCGCACGTGAATCACACTATGGAAACAGTTTGTAAAAGGAGATAGTACGAATTTACCAAAAATAAATGCATTAATGGTCGGAAAATTCTTTGCTGCAAAATCCCGACTTTTGTTCTGCCGTGTTACAGAGTATTAAAACATCGATGTCAGTATTACTCTTTTATTATTATTCCTTTATTAGTTGTTTATATATAAAAGATAAAACTAATTTTTAAATTATGAATATAATAATACATAGCATCAAACATAGAGCTTTGTTTATTATTTACATGCCGTATTGACGTCATCGCTACAGAGTAACAACTCGTGCGGCGCCTTCGTTTAATTACGCGCGAAATTTGAAAATATTAAATTTTAATGCAATTTTTATAGTACTTAACGAGTGTATAAAATTTTTATATTTTTACTATATGTTTTACTGACACGCAAGGATCAAATTAAGATTCTTTTCAAAAAAGAGATTAATTCCCTATTGAATATATCTATACTAATATTATAAAGCTAAAGAGTTTATTTGTTTGATTGTTGGTTTGTTTGAACGCGCTAATCTCTGGTTCGAATTGAAAAATTATTTTTTTATTGAATAGCCCATTTATCGAGGAAGGCTTTAGGCTACATAACATCACGCTGTCACTAATAGGAGCGAAGAAATAATGGAAAATGTGGAAAAAACGGGGAAACATATTCATCTTTGAGGGCTTCCGTTGCGTGCGCTGCGAAAACGGTTCTAGATACCAAAAAAATATGTATGAAAGAATATTCCTCTTAAAATGATTTAAAAAACGTCCGCGACAGTATATGTCTATCTTTTAATGTCAAGTCACTAGAATCGTTTTTATGGTAATCAATTTTGGATATGTCGCGTTGTCAAGATGAACAGCTGAGGTAGTTGTTTGCGAAAATAAATATGCTGCTCAAAATAACTATTTCACGCGGACGAAGTCGCTGGCACAGCTAGTGAATAATAATAATAAACCACTCGCATTGCATTCATCATAGATATCGCTATCCCTAAGGCAAATAACCTCGCATCTACCTACACTACCAAAATAGCAAAATACACAGACTTATTTATATAAAAATAAAAAAACAATGGAACCGACACTTAGTCAAAACCATACCAATAATTCTTTCTACCACTGGAGTCATACCTCGCACTTTGCAACCAAACTTGGAGTCATTATGCATACAGAAATTAACATACATCCTCTTGCAGAAAGCCGCGTTATTGAACACCTGTAGAATTGTGTGAAAATTCCTGTCTTTATAGACAGCAGTTTTCTCACAATAACCCCAATAAACTCCTCCTATTTCTTGCTTGGCACAATGCCCGCAGAAATGGTAAATACACCGTATTCACTTGGGAGATAATGTTTAAAAAGAATAAAAAAAAAAACTTGATTTGTTTATAGCTTTTAGCTCGGATTGTTGCTCGTTCACGTGGAAGTTAGATGTGTGTCAAATGTCATTAAGAAGAAATTAAGTTTATAGCTCTTACAGAAGCATTTTGGGTTTAGTTTTCCACCAAATTGGAAATAAAGACCTTTTCTTCATAGTTTCGGATTTCGCCATCCACGCCCACTTAGAATTATACCACGAGTAAAATAAAATTCATAGCCATAATTATGTGGCATATAAAACAGTAGTTTCGAGTAATAAAACTTACGCAATATGTTTTACTAAAACTCGGAAAATGTGAAGTCCGACTGAATAATTTAATTGATAAACAAAATAAATTTTAAAACTTTATTTTAATATGTTTAAACAAATATTTTTTGAGCCAGTTATGTCATCTAATGTCTTCAATGGATGCCTTACGCGGGAGACTAATGCTATTATGTTGCCATTTTAGAAAATGTGTCATTGTTATACGGTGATTTTTTATTTAGACTCCAGATCCGTTGAGGCCGGATTACAAGTCGAACGGTGCCGAGTACGAAATGAGGCAGTTTTACAATTATACTGCGTAACCAAGAGTTGGACGAAGGTAGACAGGTCCAATCCGCGGCTGGGTCAACACGTTGTGGAACACGTGACACGGTATGTTGTGTACTGTTACATTTAGATAATTTAGTTACTATTGTGTTATATTTTGAAAAGTGTTCTTTCTATAGACTTGTGAACCAATGGAACCCTTTAACATTCAAAAATGATTGTAAAATCCTATTTGAAGAATAAATGTTTGATTTGATTTTAAGTGTTGACTTCAGTAGTATTACACTTCGGAAGTGTTGATTTCTATTATATTACAATATAAAAACTGTCGATTAAGTAGTATTACACTTCAGAAGTGTTGATTTCTATTATATTACAATATAAAAACTGTTGATTAAGTAGTATTACACTTTGAAACTTGACATTGAATTGTTAATTTTGTGGTAGCTTCTTTGTATTTATGAACGTTTATATTTACGAGTAAGCCACATTTTTTAAAAGTTATTATACCTATATAATTAATAAATTTCAAAAAAATACCAATAGTACATTTTTAAAAGTATTGAATATGTTTGAATTTTATTAA
>JAYEAL010000726.1:0-13810 GCA_036419045.1 Scirpophaga incertulas
TTCGCTTCCATCGTTTGTGCAAAAAGTGACCCGATTTCTCGTTTTCGTTCAACTTTGCTGGAGCGATATAAAGTAAGCGTTAACTACCGAGGAGTTGCTCAGGGAGCTAGCAAGAGCCCTATCCGCCGCGGCGCGTTCTGTTTACTGTTACCATCTTGCTATTCTCGTTTGCACTAATTCTTAAGATATTTTTTGGTGATAATTTTTATTTTCTAAATCCACTTGATTAGATTTTATGCAGATAAAATTATAAAGGACCGTGTCTTATAATGACGCGTGGTGTAAGCGACAGTACAAAACACAATATAAACAAAATTAATTTACACGGAACCCTATAATCTAGATTAGAACCCAATGTATGTAACAATCCACGAGACTGATACATTTCTTATGCTTCGATCACGTGCTAAAAACCTGATGCACAAATATTTTAATAAATAGGTATATTGAAAAAATAGAAAGTGATCTAGCTGTAAATATAAAATCGTTCTGGCGTTATACAAAAACCAAAAAAGTTACCAACGTTATCCCTTCTACTATGTATTTTCAGGGACGTGAGGCAACTGATGGCAATAGTAAAGCAAATCTGTTTGCTGATTATTTTTCTTCGGTCTATGACACAAGTGCGTCGGATGTGTATCGGCCTGATTTTCCTTCCTCCGATTCTCTTTTGCCACCATTCCAAATAGGATCAGATACTATACTTAAAAAATTAAAAATACCAATCACTACAAGATAGAGAAAAAAAAATACATAAATAAATAGAATAAAATAGAAAAAATCACACAATATTTATATAATCAAACAAACAAATTATTTTAATTTATTAAACACTAAACTATTATTGAAAAATATCAACATCATACACGAGAGAGAGAACAATTTACATACTTCGACGTATATAAAATAAAATATATAAACATACTAATCTAAATGTTAATAAAGAAATAAAGTCTAAATTTTACACGTTATGTCAACTTTATAGACTGAGCTTTTTTGTCTAATGCGTTTAGTATGAATCGAAGTCCTCTCGATGTAAGGACTATAACATTTTTTTGACAATCTAGATAAACTTGAACAACAGGCTATGTTGCGAAGAACTGTTTTACATGATGCCAACGATCACATTCCGTTATTGTTCTGCTCGCTCTCACCAGTACATCCTCACACGCGGGTACCCAAGTGGTCAACCTCAGTAGGTTTCAGTGGAATATCCTCCCACTCACGCTCACATTGTGGAATGAACCCCCTGCCGCGGTTTCCCCCGGGAAGACAGTTTAAGGTTTTTTAAGAGGGCATTAAATAGGTTTTGAAAGAGTCGGCAGTATCGTTAAGTACTTTTCATTCCATTTGTTTCAAAAATTTGAATCAAGATTGCAACGGCGTTTTTTTTATCAGAAATCTAAAACATGATCCTATGGGGCTATACCGTTAATATACGAATAAGCATCGAATTATCCACCAAAATGTTCATTAGGTTAAGTAGTTCTTGGACTTGCGCAAATACAGCCCCCTTTTTGTTTGGGAATTATTGTTAAGTCCATAATAATTCCCCTTGGGCGTTAATGTGTATGCCGGGAGAGTCCTCCACACGCCTGCCGACTAGCCATCGTCAGGAATGGTGCGCAAAAGTTAAAATACCTGGTTTTAAAGTTAGCTGATAGGAATTCGGGCCACTAATAAAATTAAATAGATCTTGATCGATACTATGATACATCGCCACAATCAATTCCACGTTTATATCGTAATTACAATTGAGACCCTTGGAAGCCGCAGTATTGTACGCAATAAATTAAACTTTAATTGGAACCGCTCTCTCGTCCTCCGTCATTCTGTCATTGCGAGGTACGCCTAATTAGGGCGGCCCGGCTCTGAACACTCTATTGAGAAAATTGCCATAAAAGCCTCTTTACAACCGAAGCGGTTGGTTCACTGGCCCTCAATGGCTCCACCTGGGCTCTTCGTGTCATTGTGAAGTCTTAAAGAGCTGTTCACTTAAAAGACTTTATCGGTACTTGCACTGGTGTGTAAATTATTTTTAATTAAGAAGTGAGTAACTTGTTGCTTACATTTTTGTCGGCTTTGACTTCATCTATACTACGCTCGTTATCAACCTGTCTTTACCCCCCTCTTAGATAGGATCAGCGCAAGAAGCTTTCTTCATCCATTCCTCCGTATTATATCTCTTATGTTCACTAAGATCCTTCGCATATGAATTCTTTATCATGAACTCATCAACACGGACGGATCCGTTGAAGTAATTGATTCATAGTGACTTCACTTTCTCCTCTCTTTCATGTTTGTATTAATTTTCCTAAATCTTCAATCTATATTATATAATCTTTGTAATATGAGCTCATTCCCCGATCGTGACACAACTATTATTTTTATAGATAAACCAAAAATCTGTTGCACCGTTCGTCTGAAGTCATTTCATTTGGAACAACTTATTTCAAAATAATGTCAACTATTCCACCCATCCACTTTTTAATAGACTTCCTCTGTCTGGTCCACAGGCTTACCTATTTTAACCCCCAGCATTGAACTACTCAGCTTAAACGTAATCTCTTGCACTACACCTTTATATACTGGTACATCCTCTATTTTTATATTATCTTTCCTAAATTTATAATGTGTAATATCTCTGGCAATCTTTTGGCTGGCACTTGTTTTCGTGAATTTTAACAACTTCCTTTGTCCTAGCGATCCTTTTAGGCATCTATACAGTTCAGTATGTACCTTAGCCCTAATTGTATTGTCAAACTAGAGTGATCGCTGACTATCCCTTCAACTCGAGCTGTTAATTTAACAAACTTTTGTTAATTTCTTTCTCGCGTTTCTTATTTTAGATGATTAATTGAAATCAGCTTTAACCTTAGCCAGCAATATTCCAGACTAAAATTTAGCCTCAATTAAAACATTACTAAATCGTATTAATATTACAATAATATAGCTTATACATCAGAATAACACATGGGCTACAATTTATAAAGAACTCGAAATACTAATTCTGCGCAGACGAAGTCGCGGGCGCCAGTTAGTGTTAAACTATTTAAAAATTCGTCTGGCTCACTTAAACGTACTTGGCCTGGTATTCTAAAATTAGTAAATGTTTAATGTAAATATTTGTCTATTTAGTGCATAAGGCTGCTCCTGACTTTTGCAACTAATTCGACCCGATTATTCCACACTATCCTGGGTGCCTTTTAGTGTTGAGTAGCGGGGTTAAAGATCTTTATAGAAACTGCTAGATTTCTCCATGTCACGGTGGCATGTATATAAGTGGAGCGTGTCAGGCGACAGGCACCAATTCAACAACACTTTAGGGAGTGCTCTAAGCGGTTCTTCAGAGCCGGACGAGCACCCAAACCCGCTAATTCGCGAGTCAGCCAGTTACTCTTCAACACTGCCTTTAGCGAATCATCACAGTCAAAATTGGCAGTGGATACGTAGACCGCGACATGTCCTTTGCGATCCCCCTAATCAATTAACGCAGGACCTTCTAGACCTGCAAGCGGCGGCGTCTGAGCCGTCGCTTCCCTTGTCACCTCTTATTCGGCAGCCATCTGCTTAGCCACGTGCAGGTTCCTCTCAATATAGGCCGGCTCCACTTTGGTATGCCATGCCTCTTCTTGCACATATGCCCTCTCCATAGGGCAGCGTTAACCGTGCGTCTCCTGAGGTGCGGCTCTCTATCACTTCAAGTCAGTAGGGTCATTAGGACCAAAAGCTTAGGCTGAGTTTAGTCGGTAGGTCTGTCGAGTCGAGCCGCCTCGACCTCGCCAGGAGTCCGAGATAATCACCGTAGCACTTGCCGTTGCGGTGGTATCCATAAGGATTGTCAGCCTCCTCTCCTGGGGAAATAAAAAAAAGCAAAAGGCACTTGTCCGTGCGCCTTCCATAAATATGCTCTCGGTAAAGCTGAATATAGCCATCTGCGGCTTCTGCATAGGTCCTTCAAAAACCCGACAGAGACAGTATTCAGACAGAGATAGCATATTTATGGGTACGACGAATAAACATCGAAGCTACCAGAGCCCACTACGAAGTGATTAGTCAGTGTTAATTAGTGTCGGTTATTATTAATTATGTGAATTGATTAAAATGTGTGTTTTATAGTCGAGTCGTTTATTTATTGAATAGAACCACAGCTCGTAACAATATTCTAGAAATTATATTGGTCAATTATTCTACCCTTGTTTTACTATGGTGTAGGTATGTAACTGTTTTGGTTCCAGATTACCTACGGGCGTATGTAAGAAATTTGGTTTCGTTTTTAATAAATTTATTAAAAAAAAAAACGTTTTATAAGTGCCTTGTTTTGTTCTACGCATGATAGAGAGGGTTGGATGCGTTAGTTGTTACTTTAATAAAAAGAAAAATAAATAAAACAAAACAAGATCAGATTTTTACAAGCTTTTATTTAACTTGCAATGTTTGTATGCTCGGGTCAAATCTAACAACTCAATTTTAAGGCACTTGTCCTTAACCGATTAAGCTGAAATTTTGTATACGCGTTTAGTTTGGATGACAATGCATGATTAACTGTGTGACGTCATTCTAAATCCAACATGGCGGCGTACCCAAGATGGCGGACCAATTATTTTTAATGCACACCTACAATATGGGTATCAAATAAAAGGGCTTGCAAGAATAACTAGAAAAATAATAAGGTATTTTTTTTAAAAAAACAAGCTTTTATTGAAATGCGTTAAAAAGAAAAATATGAACTTGACTTGACTTACACTAAAACATTTACTGCTGACTTTACTTTCTTAGTTTTAACATTTTAATATAACTTGTAAAATTAAGTATGTTGATTGGAGTCATTTGAATTGACTTAATTTCCAAAGAAACGTAATATCGTCTCTATATTCGAGGCTGTCATTTGTGTTTTCATTAATAGTTAATACTTTGCCGGAATGTGACCGCAGCACCACAGCGCAGTACGTATACAGTATGTCAGTCTGCACAGCTGTTTCCCAACTTCCTATGTGTTCAGTGATCGCAAACTGTCCATGGGTTCCGGCGCGCTGATGCTGCGCTGGCTGGCGTGTGTCGGGCAACGGAACTTTCCGTCAACATTTTCTCTGCGTTAGCGACACGGCCGTAATGCATTGGTGAGCCCACTTGTATAGATTTCAATATGTCTTCGAGACTCTGAAAGATGGAAAAATCCGCGGAATATTGAACGTGTTATTTCCGGATTGATTCAGCAGGCGACCGGCGAACCTCGTGTCGTGATATGTGCGCTTCGCTGTCCATGCTTTGGGAGCGACGCTTAACCGACTAGAAAGAGTTTATTTATTTGGTTATTAGATTAACCATCGACTGCTTTCACATACTTGTAATTATTGTATATTAAATAAAAATAAATAAATAATAAATATTTCTGACACTTACACCAATTAGCCCTAGCTCAAAGTAAGCTTTGTAGAGGTTATAGGATCTTTTTGACGTGAAACGTCCTTAAAATCACGCTGAAACATACGGGTACCAGGTTTAAAAAGTAGACCGTAACGAAAAGGTCTATATCATCGTACCTTAATAATTAAAAATACTATTAGTCTTAGAAACAAAAATGTGGTGTGAATATTTCTCTTATATAGTCAGCTCCCTGTTGTGACATTGAGTTTTTTGTTAAAATACTTAAAACACCGTCAATCTTGTTTTTATTTTAATCTTTTACTTTAAAAACGATTCACGTTAAAACCAACGGCCGTGTGCCCCGGCACAGCCCCCCCGATTTTTTTTTTAGATGGGAAATGCATTATGCACCGTAACACCGCGGAAATCACTTACACTATTTGAGAGGAACGTTTCCATCATACATTACATATGTGTAACTCCAGCTCGGAACTCAGCGCACGCCAGAATGGCAGATCCTTTCCTACTTACTTGAATCTTATCGTCATATTTTGGACAGATCACACAATATCTATATAAACACCAGCCTATGTGTTATTCTGATGTTTGAACTATATTATTGTAAGGTTTTATTAAATTCCATTTAGTAATCTTTAACTGAAAGAGTAACAAACATACACTTGTACTGACAAATTTTCGCGTTTATACAAGTAACATTAGTAGGAATTTTGCAGTAGTTTTAATTTCTCTTTGTACTTGTTACATTACGGTTACTCGAAATGTTTTCAATAACACACCATTTTTTCGGATATAGACTCCGTCCCCTATAGACGTGTGTGAAGCATCTTTCGAACCGCTAGATTTCCAGATGGCAGGTGACAGAAAACGCCCGGGAAAACAAATTCCGAAGCATTCGACGAACACGGGTGCGATTTTTAATCTACGGTCGGGAATTCGGAGAACTTATCTGTGACACGACGGGGACAGATCACGATCGCACCGCCCCGTTAGGGAAAAACAACTATGATTTTAAAAATACCGCGACAATTTTCTATAACTCTGTCTCGTCTGCTACATACAAAAAATAATATTTAATTTAAACATATTTTAATATATATCCACTGTAATTATATAACTGTAAAAGTTACAATAAGAATTGAAAATAGGTCTAACTTGAATTAAAAAATAATTATCGAAATATTTCGCATTTAAGTCCCCGTTAAATAGTATAAAAATACTATTAACTCGGATAAATAAATTATTTGCAGTTATAACAGTTTTGAAAGGGAATCAAGTAAATGGGGCACTTCATAACTTCATGAATAGCCAGAACGTATCACAAAGAGCGCGACTGGCTGCATGGAGGCGTGTTGATCCCCACATTGATGTATGGTAGTGAATGTTGGCTATGGCAGAAGAAACATGAAAGTAAGATTAATGCTGTGGAGATGAGAAGCTTGAGAAGTATAATTGGAGTGAATCTGAAGCACAAAGTCAGGAACAGTGTGATAAGGGAGCGATGCGGCGTAGTTGAAGATGTAGTGACGAAGATAGAGAAAGGGATGCTTAGATGGTTCGGCGATGTTGAAAGAATGAATGAAGGAAGATTAACGAAAGAGATACACAAGGTAAGAATGATAGGACGAATCGATGCAGGTCGACCCAGGCGGACATATCTCGATCAAATCGAAGATGTCCTAAAGAAAGGCCGGGTCAGACGTACTCGCAACCGACGAGCATGGGCGAGGCACGAGGCCTACCCCCTAAAAACCTCAGCGATGGCCGTCCTCAGACGATGTAGGGGGCCCTCAGGATCGAGTGTCGCATCTGAGGACCCCCGGTCTTTGCTCCCCTGGGTGGGCTAGGGGAGCCCTTCTCGGGGAGGAGTGATCTTGCCGCCTCCTCCCTCAAACCTACTACGACGTCACCCCCGGCCATCCGGGGGTGACGTCCCTCCCGGGTCGCCTCCACGGGCTAGCCACCCGTGGCGGCGCCTCAGGCCAGGCACCCTCCGGTGTTCTCTAGACCAGTGTTCTGCAAACTTTTTGTCTACAAGGTACATCTAGGAAATCGAGAAATTTTGGAGGCACACCATAAATGAAAAGTAAATTTTTAATTATTGTTTATTATTAATTAAACTTCTGCATAACTATAAAGAACGATAGGTATTTAATGAAAAACATGAGCCTGTTTAATTAAACAAAGGCGGTCCAAATTCGGTGTAATTGTTGATAGGGCTGCTCTCATCTCTTCGTCGATCGTCCTTAGGCGTTCTCTTTCTTCTTCTCTCTTTTTATTTTTTTCTCAAGTTTTTATTGTGGTAAGAGTCGACAATTCCTAATTCACACAAATAGGTCGTAGCGAAGCGCAAAAGTATTTCAATAGCATGCTTAGAAAGCAGAGAATATTCATTATTCACATCTATTCAAAAATGATTCAACTAGGTTTCTGAAAATCTTAATTTTAATGTGCGATCAGTTTTCATTTCAATCTTTTATTTTTCTTGTTCTTCCTGCTCATTTATTGGTAAGTGTCCAAAAGGAATACATTCTGAAAATGGATTTCTAATCAATCCATAGGTTGCAGATCACACTTAGGAAAATAGAAATTCATTTTCTCTGCAAGAAGCTTCAAGTGTTTCACAATTAAAGTCTGCCCTTTTTTTTGGATCTGCTGCCTTAGCATTTTGGAACTTTTCATTATTACCATTGGTAGCGAGACTGATCCATAGCTCCAATTTAGCACGAAAGCTTTCAATTTTGTCCGACGACGTTAAAATATTAGCATTTCTGCTTTGAATTTTTTTATTGATCTCATTTAAGTGAGCAAATATATCCGCCAGATATATGCAAGTTTTGCTACCTATTCTTCATTTTTAAACAGATATACATAATCTGAACCCTGAGACTGCAAAAAGTCTCTCTCTCATTTTTCAACTCGTAAATTCTGAGAAGTGACTGATGATCTACCCCACGTGATTGCTCACGTGATTTGCAGCTGTGTAAGTTCTTTCTTTCGTCCGTCTTTTTAAATTATATTTTCCCGAGGCACACCAACTAATGACCACGGTACACCAGTGTGCCGCGGCACACACTTTGCGGAACACTGCTCTAGACCCATGCGGGGTACATGGCAGGATCGCTTCGCGATTCCACTGCCATTTCTGGCGTTCCTGAACATAAAATACAAAACTATGCTGTGGCTGCTTGGGCGAAATAGTAAGCTAAGCACCGACAACAAACTACTCGTATAATAACGCCATACTGAAACCGATATGGATGTACGGTATACAGCTGTGGGGGAGCGCCAGCAACTCCAATGTAGCAATCATCCAAAGATGCCAAAAACATGATATTGCGCACAATTGCAAATGTCCCCTGGTTTATGAAAAATAATGAAATCCATGATAACCTAATGGTGAAAACTGTTATGGAGGAAATCAGAGCTGGTTCGGAGTCTTATCAACTGCGACTAACTTCGCATCCCAATCAACTGGCAGTCCAACTAAAATGGATAGATATGAGAGACGCCTGAAAAGGCATAACATTTTACAGCTGCATGAGAGAGTGTAGTATTTTTTCAGGAAAGGTAGTGACCTCAATGGAGGCCACGCCAAACAAATTAACCAGTCAACATCCCATCCACTTATAGTTTTTAGGAAACTGATTGTGGATAAAACAAATAAACCAAAAAAAAAAAAAAATTCTGACGTTCCTACGGTAATGGAAAACATCATGTGGTCTTCACACTTGCGTAGAAATTCAAAGATGTATGGAGTCACCCAATGTGCACCTGGCCTGTGTGGTTAACTAAGGCCTGAACGCCCCAACATAGTTAGGGCAGGCCCGTGCCCCCCGGGCAGGCGCGTGTATGAGCTGTGATGAAAGATAAGATGGTTATAGCTGCCTTCATAAATAATATAATTTTAAAATGGTTTCCTGTCTCGTGTTTGACCGTTTTGTCCTTAGATTTCAATATAATCACAGAGGGTTAATTGTTATTTATGAAATTCCTAAATCACCGCAAGCACGTCGCGCGCGAACTATTAATACAATACAAATCTGTACTTGTTTCGTCTGCGGTTTGATTATAAAGTTGAGGGTAGGTCCCCAGACGCCCTTCGCAGCCCTGAGAGATGAACGAGACGTTTATTTGGCGCGGGTATCACCGGCTTTTATCACGTTTTAGGGTTCGGACCCTTCATTGGAATATATAACATAATATCTTGGCAACTCTCTCTCAAATAACTCGAGAAATAACACAGTTTATTACTTTACTTTTATTTTGTGTTCTTACATTTTATTTTAAGGGTTCGACATAAGAATTTGACAAAAAGAAGGAGAAAATGTCAATTTGACAACGGCGAGGTTACCGCCTAACAAATCAATAGATGGCGCCACTCGTAATGTTCACTTTATTATAGATTATAAATTTACTTACTACAACAGTAACAAGAGGTAAACATAAAATGCCGACAGCTCCGGTGAGATGTCTGCAGTTATTTAATTTATGACCCAGTTAAATACATCAATTTAGTTAACCTAGGCATTAATCAAATCGATTCGTGACATTCTCCTCTGAAAAGGTCACTGAGCATCTTTTTTCACTGGGCGAACGGTCCCATGGATATATCTATGGCACTCATTCGTGACTAGCTCATTATGGTACCTGATACCTCTCCTGTTTAACCTTGCAGGGTATACATAGCTTAGTTTAGCTTTATGTCTTATTTTGACAAGCGCAAAGGAATCAAAACTTATACTTCCCTTTATTTAAAATCACAATCATATGTCACAAGAATAGGCAAACATACGAAAACAGGAAATCAACGTACCACAATATGCGATCTTAAACTAAAGCAGCTGGTTAAGAGACGGATTACACAGAACATATGCTTATACTAGCTTTTGCGTGAAAGAGTAACATATATCCACCCATTTTCGTATTTATAATGTTAGCAGGTTACAATCACGAACTCATTGGAAGTTCGCCTCTTTGCTCATTCTTATCATTTGTTAGGTTTTTGAAAAAAGAACGCGCTCACGTGACTAATCAGATCTTAAACACACAATTGTACATTGGAGAAGCAAGTAAGGAAGAGTAGGTACTGAACAAATTCAAATGTACTCCCACGGCTCCATAAACGGCAATCCAGCCTAAATTTACGAGCGCTGACGCCGCGGTGTGGAAGCGATGTGAGCGGAAGCATTTGGCCGCTATTATTTATCGCTCGGAGCGCCGGAGCAAACTGCGTTCACTATCGCCGCAAACACAACGTCGGATCGCGAGAAATCCCTTTTGAATCACGTGCAGGTCACCACAGAAATGTGATACAGTCACTGACGAGATCGCCATCTCTGAGATCCCAAGTTCAAGTTCCGGTGGCGAATATGTATGTGATGAATACATTTGTGCTTATATTTATACTAGCGATCCGCCCCGGCTTCGCACGGGTGCAGTGAAAAAATGGTTATGGTGGGTTATCCCTAAGAGATAGACATATACCATCGCGGACTTTTTTGTGGATTATTGTAAGTTGTACAATACTGTAGTACATTATTTTGGTCTATCTCGTAGGGTTCAGCCAGCGTTTGCAATATAAGCGCAAAAAAACGTGATTATTTACGACATCACATTAGAAACCTTTAAATTTATTAGTGTTTCTCTACTATATTATGCATTTATTATACATACAAACCTTCCTTAAGAATCACTCTATCTATTAAAAAAAACCGCGTCAAAATCCGTTGCGTAGTTTTAAAGATCTAAGCATACATACGGACATACAGCGAAAGCGACTTTGTTTTATACTATGTATTGATATGTGTATCAGATCCCAGAGATCCCACAAAAACAAGCGTTGTAGTGCTTTCTTTAGATAAATTTGGAAATATAAGAAATATTTATTACTTTAATGCATGTGTCCCCTTATTAATTACACAGTCACGTCAACGTGCGAATGTAATGTGTAAACCGAATTAGACCGTAAAGTCAGCACAATATGTTTGTTTGTTCGTCGTGAATATTGAAAGCCGAGAGCCCGACTCATCATTTACCACACAATACATTGCTTTTTGTAGTGAGGTACTCACAGATATTCACAAACGTAACCGGCAATGTATAGCTGAATATAATTAATGCGGCACCCTCGGTGTGCGAGTTTTTTTGTGCAGGCAAAGAGGTTACATTTTATATTATTGATAATGAGTTATTTGTTATCATTGTTAGATTATAAGAATATGCTTGATACTTTGACGACCTCCATAGTCGAGTGGATAGTACACCGGTTTCAAGGTGTCGCCATCTCTGAGGTCCCGGGTTCGAATCCCGGTGGGGGCAGATGTTTGTGTGATGAATGCCAGCATTTGTACCTTAGTCATGGTTGTTGATATATATTTGAATAAAAATTATTTATATATGTATAATATATGTATGTCTATCCGTTACCCTAGATCCCATAGCACAAGCCTTCCATCCTCACCATCTCAATACTTGGCAGTCCACCACTGTGCGTTTCTCTAGAAACTTTCTGCCTCGCACAGCTAAACTGTGGAATGAATTGTCGCCTGCAGTGTTTCCGAGGCGTTACGATATCCAAACCTTCAAGAAAAGAGCGTACTCCCATTTAAAAGGCCGGCAACGCGCTTGTGACTCCTCTGGTGTTGCGGGCGTTCATGGGCGGCGGAAATTGCTTACCATCGGGTGATCCGTCTGCTCGTTTGCCCCCTATCACATAAAAAAAAAGCCTTATAGAGCTTAGTTTGGGCTATTAGGCTAATTGATGTAAGTGTAACAAATATTTTTTTTTTTTTTTTTTTTTTTTTTAATTTATTTAGGTAAACAAACAGTTACAAAATATAATAATTATCAATGTAATTTTAAACTTGTGGACATTTTGCAACCAGCACCGTTTACCACATATTAATTATAACAATTTAATAGTATAAAGGAATGAAAGTGAAAAATTTAATAGTGATAAAGGAATGAAAGTGAACGTAAAGTAAGACCAAGGTATTGGTGTTTGAAAGAGATGTAAATATGACATTGTGTGACATTATGACAGAAGGAGAAAAAGTAGAACAAGCAGAAGAGTCTGTATATTTGGGATGTATGTTTACAAGGGATGGAAGGTGTAATAATGATATAGAGAAGCGAGTGTAAGCTGGTAACATGGTGAATGGGGCCATGCATACGTGTCTGAGTAGTCAGAAAATTTCAGAAAAAGCGCGACTAGCAGTGCATGAGGGCGTGCTGGTCCCAACATTAATGTACGGAAGTGAAAGTTGGGTATGGGAGAAACGACATGAAAGCAGAATAAATGCATATTTATTTATTTATTTATTATCGCTCGCGAAACTGTACCTGCTAGAAGACCCAATGTCCGCGGTGACGCTAGGGTGTAAATAATAGATTACACCCGCAGACGTATCGTTTTATTTTACATGCTTTATTACGTTCAAAAGTTGTTTTGTCTGCCGTATAAGTCCTTCTACACAAAACCACGGGAAATATCCACACATCCCCGCAACCAAGGCTAGTGTCAACTCACTTATTCTGGTTCTGCAAAGAAGCCTGCCTCCTTAGCAACGCTTATAAAAATCGGTCCACCCAAAATCGGAAATAAAGAGCATCTCATAAAAAGCACGAGTGTCGCTGACAAATGCGTCGGCATTAAGCGGCAGACGGCGGCTGGCCAGGTTTGATTTATGATCTACCCTCATCGTCCCCGCGTTGTAACTAGCACCGCATCCTTTATTTGCCAGTAGATCTTCTTATTTGATGGCACGTGACACATGGGATAATTTTGGATATGTCGAAAGCAAGAAATATAAATATACTAGCTTTCCTCCCGCGGCTTTGCCCGCGTTATATTCGAATTTCCCACAGGAAGGATATGTTTTCCGTCGGTAAAATTATCTTATTTCCTTCCTTGGGTCCTCAGGTTTTACGATTGGTATATACGGGGTGGTTACCCCATATATACCAAACGTAAAACAACCCTTCAACCCTTTTCAACCCTTTACAGCCCTTTTCTGCTTTAAAAACGTAGCTTCTGTCCTGTCTCAGCCTCTAGACTATCTGTGTACCAAATTTTATTTAAATCGGTTCAGTAGTTTTAACAATATTTCCATACAACCTAGCATCCCTTATTTCAACCTTTTACAACCCTTTACAACCTATTTTGTATAAAAAGTAGCCTATGTCCATTCTCAGACTCTAGACTATCTGTGTAACAAATTTCATTTAAATCGGTTCAGTAGTTTTGGCGTGAAAGCGGAACAGACAGACAGACAGACAGACAAGAGTTTACTTTCGCATTTATAATATTACTAGCGACCCGCCCCGGCTTCGCACGGGTGCAGTGAAAAAATGGTTATGGTGGGTTATCCTAAGAGATAGACATATACCATCGCGGACTTTTTTGTGGATTTTTGTAAGTTGT
>JAYEAL010001001.1:0-19969 GCA_036419045.1 Scirpophaga incertulas
GATTAGATGAGTAGTGAAAATTAATTGTAAATGTAGACACTGTTCAAAGTTAATTTATTGATAAGATGAATAGTGAAAATTAATTGTAAATGTAGGTACGTTCAATAACTGCTTCGATGAATAGTCATCATTTCATTGGTATAATTGGTGGTTCCAGATTAATAGATCATCTATTCTGAATAGATGATCTATTAATCTGGAATCACCAATTATACCCTACTTATAAGTAAGTAGGAATAAATCAACCATCTGTGGCAAACGAAGTCGTGGGCACCAGCTAGTATCTTTGTAAATTGTAACCTATGGTTTAGTCTGATGCTATAGCTTGCATTGTTAAGTTTTAATAACTTCTGTTCTAATTATTTTATGTTTGAATAGATTTTCTGCTTAACTGTTACTTGGAACCCTTCTAAGTGATATCTTCGTTTCAATATTCGATTTTCTCACCATAACTTATCTTTAAGACTAAATAGTAAATTAAGTTATTGCTGAAAATCTGACCATAGACAAAAAGAGCTGAACTGTCAATTGTGCAAGATGGCGGAGCTCAAAAACTGATTTTAAGATAAATTTATTTTGTATCTTTTTCGTGTGGGTAATTTGTGTTATATTTGAATATGTGTTATTTTGGTGTACAAGTTTATAGCATTGTTAAGTTTCATTAACTTCTGTTCAGAAGTTATGACGTTAAAGAGAAACGAAAATCCAACTATACGTACACAATTTGGCGTTTATAATATTTATGGATATTGAGTACTCATGCGAATACAAGACAATATCATAGATGTATTTAAGGGAGCTGTACCAATATTTCACTTTAGTAATTTTCCATAACCGACAATTCTTAGTTGTGATGAAAACATTCACTGTGTGCATACCATAGTTTTGTTGCCTCAACTCTACGCTATGGGGTTATATTTTGGGGTAAGTCTAGTTATCGGGACATACTATTAAGGGCCCAAAAACGTTGTATCAGAGCTATTTGTGGTTTAAATTCTAACGACAGTTGTCGACCATATTTAAAAAATCTAAAATTACTAACTTTGCCATCATAGGGTATTACGCACTATGAAAAATAAAATCTAAATTTATGTTTTTATAGTTCATTTATGAAAAAACAAACGAAAAATATTAATTTCTATTCATAAAACTGCAAAATAAATTAAATATTTCAATTTGAAAATACAAGTTTTTTTATCTGTGCTTCGAATGTCAAAAACGCTGTACGCCATGTTTGCATTCGCTGTGACGTCACTGGACTTGTAAATAAACAACCTCGGTTTTTGTTGTACATGTCTACTGTGTAATTTATTAGATTAACGAAGTTTCTCAGTTATTACTATCACGTTTCTTGATATTCTGCACCTATAGGTACTATATATATTGACCATGGAAGACGGCTTTGTAAAAGCAGAAAGTACTAATCTTCCACGAATAAATACATTGATGGTGGCGAAATTCTTCGCTTGCAATCCCGACTTCTGTTCTGCGGAATTAAGAAATGTCAAAACATCTATGTAAGTATTAATATACCTACTACAAACTTTCCTTTAATAACAACAAAACTTTACGATTATGCTTTATTTTGCGATCATAGGTATTATAACCTAAAATTTCCTTTCAGAAAAATATAACCTATAAAATATTAGTTTTATAATGACAAGAATTTATTTTCACATGTTTATATGAGCTATTAAACTGCATACTTACATCGAAATGATCCTCACAAAAATAGTATTTCGTTTTTGTGGACAATGACTTTGGATCTCTTCGTGCTAATTTCAACCACGTATTTCTCATTTTTAAATCTGTTGGCACTTGTATCCATAACTTTTCCGGTGTTTTAACACTTGTATTCTTACATTCAGACACAAGACACCAATGATAAGGACTATAGCCACTAGAACTCATTATTTATTTCGAAAATATGTTTATTTCTTTCAGCGAAGCGTAATGTTTACAATGCCCGTGACGTCACAGACATGGCGGCCTGAGAATTGGCGTTTTCGCGCCCAAATTTGAATTGTAAAATTAAAACACGTTTTTATGAAATAATTGGAATAAAAAAATGTATTTATATTTTTTTGTGGTATTTTATCAATAACAGATTAAATTAAAACACTTTTTGAATTAGACTGTAATACCCTATTATATATCTATGAATCATGTTTGTTTGTTAAATCTAATCCAAATCTTTTTGAAAAAAATAATCCTATACCAAATCTTCGCCCTAGAAACTCTAAACTATGTAATATTTTGTGTAAAACTGCATTAACACGCAAAAGCGTAATAAGTATGGCACCAAGGATGTTCAATAAACTCCCTCAATCATTAAAGCATCATAATATAAATAAGTTTAAACAGGAGCTATTTAAATTGTTGATTGACAAATGCTATTATAGTGTAGATGATTATTTTTATGATAGGAATTTGTAATGTATATCTAGTTATAAGAATATTGATATGACATATCTAATAATTTAATTGAATTCTCTAATTAATAATAATATTTCTATTTGACCACAGATATTTGACATACTTAATAATTTAATTTTATATTTTTTTATCTTCATGTTTATTTTTAATTTTTGCCAATATCAATACATAGTATAAAACAAAGTCGCTTTCGCTGTATGTCCGTATGTATGCTTAGATCTTTAAAACTACGCAACGGATTTTGACACGGTTTTTTTTAATAGATAGAGTGATTCTTAAGGAAGGTTTGTATGTATAATAAATGCATAATATAGTAGGGAAACACTGATAAATTTAAAGGTTTCTAATGTGATGTCGTAAATAAGCACGTTTTTTTGCGCTTATATTGCAAACGCTGGCTGAACCCTACGAGATAGACCAAAATAATGTACTACAGTATTGTTCACCTTAAAAAGTTCAACAAAAAAGTCCGCGATGGTATATGTCTATCTTTTAGGGATAACCTACTATAACCATTTAATTACTTTTATTTATATAAACATTGCACCCGTGCGAAGCCGGGGCGGGTCGCTAGTATACCTATATAATACGTAAAATTGTGAAAGGCAATTAGACAACTAGAACTAGGCAATAATTAAATGACTCTAAATTTTTCTTTGTGTAAATTTGCATGCCACGAGGCTAAATATGGAATAGTGCTGGCTTTAATAAGCTTTGTAACACCTCTATACCTATTTGCAAATAAATATGATTTGATTTGCTTTGATTTGTGCACTATGCATTCTAAAAAGCTAAGAAAATAAAACCTGCAATCACTTTTTTCATTTTTATAAGTCACTTTATTAACTCCATAATCAGGAAGTAAACCTCACATCACTATTCTTAGAATTAACAGTTAAGAAGACAAAAATTATGAGATAATTTATAAGACTATCACTTCTTTTTGGAGTCTTGTTTCTTCTTGTAGCAGACAGATTGCGCGTGAGAATTTCCAGGGCAATAGCCTCTTCTAGAGCTTGGAAGCGCAGCATGTTCAGCACTCCACTGGGAGTCTGCAGTAGAAACGACACGACATAAACACAAATGAAAAAGTAAAATGTGCGAGTTGAACTGGAGCATCGAGGGTTTCGTACAAATTTTAAGTAAATATCCAGACCGGAACCAATTTTCAAAGGTCACACAAAATATCTGATCCGTGCGGGAATCAGCCCCACGACCCGTTGCGTAGTAGCCGATCGCTAAACCGCTGCGCCAAACGTGAATAGTAATTTGAAAATTATTTTTGACTTTGAATTTTAACCAAAAACTCCTATTATTGGTCTATTCTTTCCACATATAAGCATGTTAATTAATGTCAATCCATATTTCTCCAAAAAATGGAATTATTCTTACCAACGAACAGTGTCTCGATCAGCTGGCATCTTGTCTTCTGGCGACCAAGCATATACAACTCGTTATACTCCTGCAGATCTTCTACCCGACGCATTTCCGCCGCGATACCGTCGCGCCGTTGCTGGTTTGCCGTCTCCAATAGTTCAGGCGTCATTATCACCCTGCATTGAAGCCGACATTGCAATAAACGTTTTTTTGCTTATTAATGCATTTATATATATATATATTGTAGATATTAAAATATAATCATTTTTTTATCCTATTTTAGTAATAAATATGACGATCCTGTAATTAATATTTTAAAAACAGTTTAATATAAATATTATAAAAAAACAATCTTTTTTTATGTCACGAAACATGCAGGTTGGGCTGGAAGAAATCTCTATGAGAGACAATCCCGCCTTTGGACTAATTAACTCGGTACCTATATAAATACTACTTATATATCTCCAAAAATATAAAAGTTTAGTAAAGTTTAATATAGTAGCAGAATTATAACAACGCTGTAATGTGCTTTGAGGTTTCTCACTACAAGTAGCATACTGTACATACTCAGGTTGACTAGAGGAAATCCCTAATAGAGATAAGGCCACCTTTGTTAAAAACATTATTCAACTTTTATATAAATTAATAATTATGGCAATAACGTATACATAATAATAATAATAGTAGGCCTTATTTAAATCAATTAGGGAGCTTTGAGAAGGCAGGTGACCGCAGTCTCTTCCATAGCCCGGATCACAAATGTTTTGACCAGTAATGACAGTAGTTTCTGTGCATCTAACTGGGTGTAGCCTCTACCCGTTGAATCTGTTTTTTTTCCTCAGGAGAGGAGGCTGAGAATCCGTTATGGATACCAACGCAACAGGCAAGCAGGGATGCGTTGATTATGTCGGACTCCTGGTGAATCGAGGCGGCTCGACCCACCAGACCTACCGACTAAACTCAGCCTAAGCCTTTGGTCCTAGTGACCCTACTGGCTTATATGGAAGGGAGCCGCACCTCAGGAGAGGCACGGTTAGCACTGCCCCATGGTGAGGGCATAAGCGCTAGAAGGCACGAATCTCCAAAGTGGGATCGGGATATTGACGGGAAGATTGAATTTGTATCCCCGCACACGCCTTATAAAGGATCGTGTCTTATGATGACGCGTGATATAAGCGACAATAATAGTGGAACATACAATTATGTTAAATTAACAAACAGAGAGAGAATAATAGTCATATTTATTAAAAAAAAAAACCGGCCAAGTGCGAGTCGGACTCGCGCACCGAGGGTTCCGTACAAACCTGCAAGGTTTACAAAGTTCGTTCATTACGACAATCGAGTCATAACTATGGTATTTTTATTGCAAAATGAAATTCATAACATTACAATGGGGAAAGATGGAGGAGCATAAATTTAAGACAAAGATCTCTTTATCGTTTAAGTAATCCTTTATTTTACGGGTTTAAGGCAATTGGATCTATATATATAGGTATTTGATATGAATTTCAACTTGATAGCTCTACGCGTTCACGAGGAAAAAAGTAATAAGTTTATATTTATTAAAAAATATATATTTTGTAATGTAACTAAAAATTCAAGGTTTTCGGAATTTTTCCTTTATGTGTGCTATAAAACGTTGCTTCATGCCAAATTTCAAGATTCTAGGTCGACTGGAAGTACCCTTTAGGTTTTGATTCCCTTGCGAGTACTTGCGAGTTTCAAAATATGCAGCTTAAATTGCTGTTTCTTTTGATTGCGTTGACATAGAAGTTTGATTTTGTTACAGCTTAAAGGTATTATAGACCTGAGTATTTGGTATGAATTTCAATTTAATACCTCTACGCGTTTATGAGGAAATGGGTAGTAAATTTAAAATTATTAAAAAAAAATATATTATGTGATGTAACTAAAAATTTATGGTTTTCGTATTTTTTCCTTTATCTATGCTATAAGACGTTGCTTCGTACCAAATTTCAAGATTCTGAGTTTACGGGAAGCACCCTGTAGGTTTTGATTCCCTTGCAAGTGTCGAAAATTTGCGACATAAACGGCTGTATCTTTTGATTGAGTTGGCTTAGAAGTTTGATTTTTTCACAGCTTTAAGGGACAGTAGACCTGAGTAATTGATATAAATTTCAGCTTTATACCTCCACGCGTTCCTGAAAAAAAGGGTCTTGACAGACGGACGGACAGACGGACAACAAAGTGATCCTATAAGGGTTCCGTTTTTTCCTTTTGAGATACGGAACCCTAAAAATACTCAAAAGACGCTTTTAGTGTTAAATAAATAAATCTATTTCTAAACTCTAGGATAAGACATTGAAACTGTCAATCGCCCGTAGACATGTCACCGTGAACCAGTGAGCCTCGCACTAGGTCTTCCAAAACAAAACCAAAATCCAGAAAGTGATATATATATATATATATTATATATATATATATATATATATATATATATATAATATATATATATATATATATATATAACGTTTTTAACGTATATTTTAAAAATTGAAAATTACACCAACTCAAAACACAATCTTCAAGAATGACAATTCTTGTCATGTCAGGAACACCGTTCAAAGTCTTTTCAAAACCATAAAGCACAAAATGCGACCTATAACGGTGTTCTTGTTACGGACATTCCGCTCATAATTGGTTTGAGCTATTAAACCCACTATTTGAAGAACTTATCCACTGCTTTTTGATAATTTATAGCTGACTAGCTTTCCGCCCGCGGCTTCGCCCGCGTTATATTCGAATTTCCCACAGGAAGGATATGTTTTAACAATACTGCCATACAACCTTTCACCCCCTCCTTTCAACCTTTTACAACCCTTTTCTGCTTTAAAAGGTAGCCTCTGTCCTTTCTCAGCCTCTAGACTATCTGTGCACCAAATTTCATTTAAATCGGTTCAGTAGTTTTAACAATATTTCCATACAACCAATAATCCCTCCTTTAAACCTTTTACAACCCTTTACAACCTTTTTTGCATGAAAAAGTAGCCTATGTCCTTTCTCAGGCTCCAGACTATCTGTGTACCAAATTTCATTTAAATCGGTTCAGTAGTTTTAACAATATTTCCATACAACCAATAATCCCTCCTTTCAACCTTTTACAACCCTTTACAACCTTTTTTGCATGAAAAAGTAGCCTATGTCCTTTCTCAGGCTCCAGACTATCTGTGTACCAAATTTCATTTAAATCGGTTCAGTAGTTTTGATGAACAGATGACACTCCAGTTTTATTTATTTGAGTTCATTAAAATGACAATAACTTTTTTTTTAATGAACCGATTTTGATGAAACAAAGTTTAGATATTATTCTGAGTTAAAACAAAGCAAATAGTGAAAGTTTCAAGCAAATCGGTTCAGTACTTTCGGAGATAAACGTGAACATACATACAGACAGACAGACAAAAAATTCCAAAAAATTTTTTTTGCTTTCTAATAATCTATTTAAGTGCCCCTCTATCCATTTCAGTCAAAAATACTAAATGTACAGACAAAATATTTTTACTGTCTTATTATATGTATAGATAAAAATCAAACCGACTTCAAAAAAAAAACACAAACGACAAAAACAGACAATAGCAGTACTTACATAACTAAAAAGCGATAAATAACCTAATTTATTCACTTAATGCATATTATATATCTACAATTATTTAAATATTTACAACTTAATACCTAATACTTTAACAAAGTCTTCTTTAACTATTTAAATATTTACAGTTATCACTTATTTTTGGAGTCGGTGCCAGCCTGCAGCCTAGGTAACGTAGTCCGTTAGTATATCTGTGGTGCTGTTTGACTGAGGCGCGCGGCCCGGGCCGGTAAGCAAACGCAAAACCACACACACCAAGGAGAAGGTGCGCCTGGGGCGCGGGGCGCGGGGTCAGCCGGTTGAGTGTGCCACCCGAACGCGGGCAGACGCGTGAGGGCAGACGTCGTTGACGGTCGCTTCCATTAATAAATTATTTCAGCGCGCTTATGCAATTTCCTATTCTTAGTTTTGCTTTGAATTTTAATGTCGGTCAGTTTTCTTAATTACATTTATTTGTTTGGCTGGCACCGACTTCAAAAATAAGTGATAACTGTAAATATTTAAATAGTTAAAGAAGACTTTGTTAAAGTATTAGGTATTAAGTTGTAAATATTTAAATAATTGTAGATATATAATATGCATTAAGTGAATAAATTAGGTTATTTATCGCTTTTTAGTTATGTAAGTACTGCTATTGTCTGTTTTTGTCGTTTGTGTTTTTTTTTTTGAAGTCGGTTTGATTTTTTTTAAAAAGTCCATTTATTTCTCGATTTTTAGTTGTGTTAATGCGTTTTGAACTAAAAATAGATGCTAGTTCATTTACTTAGGGTTAGGGTTTCAATTTATTTAATATATAGTCACTAATTAATACGTTCGTTTGACGAATCGTTCATATTTTTTAGGAAGCTATAATTGTTATTAATACATGCGTTGATCTGAGTTGAGACCGAACGAGAATGTGATACGCTTCTCTTTTCTCACCCGAAACACTCTGACTCGGGCCAAAATACCGCCACCGATCCGAGAATAGGCGACCACGAGAACAAGACGGGCGAGCAATGAATCTCATTCAAGGTGCTCGCGTGTTCTCGGCGTGAATCTGGATGCGCCTTTACAAGTATCCGTTAGCCCTACATACATTCGATCAACCAATTGCAGTACTGCTCCCAACTCCTAACCGTTGAGGAGTACTGTAGCTTCATCATCAGCACAGCAGCATCAGATGTTGATTCAAGCATACCTCACAAGCAACATGTTAGCCCTACATACTACTAAATAGTTTCCATCGACCAATTGCAGTACTGCCTTCAAACTCCTAACCGTTGAGGAGTACTGTAGCTTCATCATCAGCACAGCACCATCAGATGTTGACACCCTGAAGCATATACCTGAGTAAGATGTGATTACGTAACAAAAACACCATACGAGCATACAATTTTCGGTGATTGCCCTCGATTTCTCCTGGATCCCATCATCAGATCCTGGACTGGTGAAAATGGGACCACCTCAGAAGTAAACTCTATCCATCAAAAAAATTTTTTTTATAATCCGTCTATAATTGACGAAAATATCGGTGAACATACATAAAAAAAAAAAAATATTATACATACAGACGAATTGAGAACCTCCTCCTTTTTTGAAGTCGGTTAAAAACCATCTTGGTTTTAGCGTTTTCGTAGTCATTGGGCAACGATGAATGCTGGCAAACTCACTATGTACTGGTAGTGAGGTATTTTCGTGCACCAGAAGGTGAACTTATCTCGAGAGACAAACAAACTATCTGAACGACAGACAGACGCACCTACTGTAGAATATATTTACCTCGCAAAATTCAATTTTCCCCTAACTTTCTATGAGAAAAATATGAGAGTTCGTTTATTTGTTTGTTCCGCTTTCACGTCGTAACTACTGAACCGATTGCTTTGAAATTTTGCAGGCGTAAAGATAAAAGTCCGGATTAAACAATAGGCTACTTTTACTTTTATCCCGAAAAAATCGACAGATCCCACGGTATGCGCAATAAAGGCTTCGCTCAAAAACTACTGCACAGATTTTCATGCGGTTTTCATCAATAGATAGATTAGAATAGATTTTGCGGTAATTTTTATGTCGGAAAAACGGATCCCACGGGAAGCGCGATAAAACCTTCGCGCCATAGACCGACTTCCGCGCATATGTAGCCGTGGGCAAAAGCTATGACCCTTAACCCTCTATAGACCCAATCCCGAAATCCAAGCGAAGCTGCGGAAAGAAAGGTAGTATTTAAATAAATAAACTAATAAATATTTCTTACACTTACCTACACCAATTAGCCTAGCCCAAAGTGATATCTGTAAGGCATTGTGTCATGGCGTCTTGGGCGACGAATAGACATACATATATGAATATTATTGATAGAAATATTTATTGACAGCCATGACAAAGATACAAACGCTCGCATTCATCACACAAATATCTGTTCCCACTGGGATTCAAACCCGGGACCTCAGAGATAGCGACACTTATAAACCGGTGTACTGGGCAATGATGAATGCTGAAAGAGTGACAAACGCCCATACAAACTTTTGCGTGTATAATATTAGTAGGGATAGCTTACTTTAAGTTTTCATCTTCGTCCTTCATACAAAACGGCATGAAGTCCAAGGGTTTCATCTTGTCCTGCAACTGCTCCGGCATTGTCAAGTACGTGGCTTCTTCTTCGCTTTCGATGGTCATTTCCGTCGTCACTGTGGAAGACGAAAACTTACAAAGATTGACTACGATCACCACTCGCGAAGCCCTACGGCGTAGCTGAATTACCGAGCTGCTACGGCCTGCACCTAGATTATTTAAATCGGTAGCTATATTTTTAAGGTTCCGTCGCCGAATGGCACAACGGAACCCTTATGGATTCGTCATGTCTGTTCGTCCGTCCGTATGTCACAGTCACTTTCTTCTCTGTCCGTATGACAGAGCGAGCGAGTTATAGTAAATAACAATATTTAGTTCACAAACATTAATTTTTAAAATACTAAATTATTTCTTGAAATTCAATTTTAAGTTCTTCATATTTGTAGGTTACATGCCACTAATTATCACTTCAAACAATCTGAATAATCGATTTTGAATAAAGGATTGTAAGTTATAGATATTGTATGAAAATGGGGTAAATGCCCATTTCGGCAAAGGGATGAATGACAATGTAATAGTTCTCATAACTATTCCTACATTCAGAGCTTTTTGATTGTTTGTGGCAACGTCAATAAGAGCTAAACCTACAGAAACTGAACTCCTTTGCTTTAAACAAAAAATGTATTCACTTGTCAAAATCATCTCATGTCTGATCTATCATTAAATATAATCGTCTCGAAATTTTCAAAGAGTGAGCATTTTTTCCCGTATCCGTGACAGAGTAATAATATATTATATATTTATTAATATTATTTTGAAATATAATGATTTTAATTAGTGTGTGTAATTATTATAAATACTGTTGCAATGAAGTATTTGCTAGTATATACGTTACAAACCATTGAAAGATAAAAACGTTTTCAGTGTTATCTGCTTGGAAACGTATTTCTTCAACAATGTACTATATTCTATTCTATTTTATGTGTGTGTTTGTGTATGTGTATATGCCTGGGTGTGTCTGTATATATGCCTGGGTGTGCATTTGTATATGCCTGAGTTTGTATTTGTATATGCCTCGGTGTGTATGTGTATATGCCTGGGTGTGTAGGTGTATATGCCTGGGTGTGTATGTGTATATGCCTGGGTGTGTATGTGTATATGCCTGGGTGTGTGTGTGTATATGCCTGGGTGTCTATGTGTATATGCCTGGGTGTGTATGTGTATATGCCTGGGTGTATATATGTATATGTCTGGGTGTGTTTGTGCATATGCCTGGGTGTGTATGTGTTCCAGTGTAAAGCATAAGGGCCAGCACAATGAAACTAGTGGATTCTGTTACACTTATGTTTCAAGTTGGCAAAGTATACTTGGGTTCATGCGGGGATGTTAAATTTACTACCAAAAAGTGCACAAGCTATGTACTTACATCCACTTTCTGTAGCAGGCGTTGGCCCTTGTTTCAACCTTTTATCCCTTTCATCTGTAAGGGTAGAATATAATAACTGTTATGAGTTAAAAACTTTATAATATTACATATTTAGTATGTTAAGTCTGTAGCCCTCACTGTCGTTGCCAAATGATTTGCAATACCTTTTTTTTTTAATGAAAATATGTCGTCTCTCTTTAGGATTTTTATTCTGCATCGTAGGTGCTGTCACAAACATATGCACATACATACGAAGACCGGAACAAATAAATAAAAATTATTTCTTATACTTACACCAATTAGCCTAGCCCGAAGTAAGCTCTGTTAGGTCTGTGTTATGGGATCTAGGGTAATGGATAGACATATGAACATATATTATACATATATAAATAAATTTGGTAGAAATATATTATATCAACCATGACTAAGGTACAAATGCTCGCATTCATCACGCAAACAGCTGCCCCTACCGGGAGTCAAACCCGGGACCTCAGATATGGCGACACCTTGAAACCGGTATACCAACCACTCGACACAAAATAAGAGATCCGTGCGGGAATTGAGCCCACGACCCGTTGCGCAGTAGTCGATCACCGACCGATGCGCCAAACGTGTCATCAAAAGTCAAATTATCTGCAGTAACCCAAAAATAAATGTCACGACTCCCCGTCTTGCCGTAGTTTGCAATAATTGTTGAATTATCGTAAATATATCACTCTAAAGAACCCGGGGAGTGGGAATAGACATGCCTCTGATTACAATGGGTCTTATAAAAATTATCGAAAAATTGTTTTAACACTTCTGTTTACTCTTTCGTGGAGATAATGTTAACAATTAAAGAATATTGAATAAATCATAATTTCAACCAAATGACGCCCATTGCTGGACATAAACCTCTCTAAATTAGAAGGTTCTGCGCTGCAAGTATTCAGAGTCTTCCTGCAATCCTCAACAGGTCGCCTGCCCATCTTGTGGGAGGTCTACCAACGCTGCGGTGTTTCCGCATATACCAGCCAATCCAGGACCTTTCCGCCCCAATGGTAGTCAAGTCGCCCACTGCCAGTTAATATTCGCAATTCTACTGGCTATGTCAGTGACTGCTTCTTCAGTTGTTTTTTTATTATTTTAATGTCCCAAACATTTTTATATTTTTGAAATAATGAAAAAGTCAAACACTACGTCAGAAATTAAAAAGAAACTAAATATTTGTATGAAACGTTCAGTCTTTATTTTATCAAAATTTGTACAAGACCCAGACTCAGGATATAATTATATTATTATCCATAAGCACAGACTTATTTATTAATAAATATCTAATTTCAGTGGGGGCTTAAATAAGGCTTAAAGTCAACCAAGAACTTACAATGGGCTTAATAAGAAAGCTGCGTACTCGAATCAGATATAATGAAATCCGCAAAAGAACCAGTATCACGGTAGCCCGGAAAATCTTAATCGATAGTGGAACGTTGCTACTTAAGATATAATATAGGACTAACGACTGTTATGGAGAAAAGGTAAGCATATGCTGGAAAATCAATAAGTCTTATAAGAATCAGGTTAAAAGCAGAATTAGGGTCACCGATAGCAACAAAATTGAGAACATCGCCAATTGTCCCTTCCCATCATAAAATTGTCATCTACCAGGGGTTCCTATAAGTATGCTGCTGCCAAAATATGAAATAACTTGCCACCACCCATTCGAATGGATTCATTTTCGCTACAGTCTTTTCGAATGAAATGTCGTGAATGGCTACTTATGCGGCAATCCCTGGTAGTAATATAGCATGGATGGACTGATGGAGTGCCTATTTTATTTTTTTATTATTAGTATTTACTCAGTTTTTATTTTTCCTTTTTGGTAATATTTGGTGAGTGAAAAAAAAGCAGTGTTAGAGGTACAAACCTCTAACACTGCTTTTAACAATAAATTGTAAAAGGTTGCGACAGAATAGCAGAGGTTGTCGCTAGTCGGCAACTACTGAGTTGTAAACCATTTTGTCTTTACGAGAATGATAAAATCACAATGTTAAAAAATCAAAATAATGTAAGTTTGTTAAGACAAATAAATTGATTTATTAATATTATTATTATTATTAACATTAACTGACAGTGGGCAAAATTGGGAATATTAACTCGGAAGACTGATGGCCTAACTTGAAAGTGAAACAGCGTGACGACTTCCTGGTACTGGATGATGGCAGTACAAGATTAACTGGTGTAGAGATAATTAAGGCAGCCTGTATCCAGCAATCGGCGAGTCTTGCCTGAAATGACGATAATGAGACCGACACAACGATTTCGTGAAAATCGCTGGAAGGCGTTGAATGCTAGCAGTATAGAACCGATCGGTGCGGAGATTCTTAATAAGTAATGTTTAGCAGTGGGCATCTTTTGGATGAAATGACAACGATGCTCCGTTAAGATAAATAAATATTACCATATTCTTCTCCAAACGATTCCGACTCTAATTCCTGAAAATAAATCAACAATAAATTATCCATTACTAGCGCCCCGCCCCGGCTTTGCATGGGTGCAATGCAGATACTAAATACACTACAGAAATCTGCCATATAGATTTATATTTTATCAACAATGTACTTAAGGTATTTAATTGAATAAGGATTAATGCTGTATTGGTTAAAATCGCATCGAAAATTTGCAATTATTTGTCGTAAAAAGTTAATTACAAAAAATTTTATTGTGGGATATCCATAAGAGATAGACATATACCATCGCGGAGTTTGCAATGAAAGCAGAGAAAAAAGGAATTATTTACGACACCACATTAGAAACCTCAAAAATAACAGTATTTTTCCACTATTTAATGGGTGTTATTATTAGAGATCGGATAATCGGATGCATATTTACCTGAAGTTAGTTTAAGACAAAGTATGGAAACGGCTTTTTTTTGTTTTGTTAAATAAAAATGTTCACCATTTCTGTTTTTTATTCAATTATTTAATTGATTATTGTTTTAGTCAAACTAGCTCACTACTTTCGTATAACACTCTTCATGTAATAAATCGTACATTCATAAATCGCACGGGGAACTGAAGCTAAACTTCATGTAAATACGTATGCATAGTTGTATAAATGAACCCGGAGTCTCGGTCTTTTTGAAAATAAATACCACGTGCTAATTTAGTGATTTTCAAACAATATCACTACGTTAAATTTGCAGTCCCGTATTTTCCCGGGATTTTTATTTAACAAAATGTATTTTAAAAAGCCGCTTCCATAATTTTTGAGCCGAAAATTAATTTTAGGTAAATATGCATCCGATTATCCGATCTCTAGTTATTATACATATAAACCTTCCTTAAGAATCACTCTATCTATTAAAAAAACCGTATCAAAATCCGTTGCGTAGTTTTAAAGATCTAAGCATACATAGGAACAAACAGACGGCGGATAGCGAGTTTGTTTTATACTACATATGTAGTGATATTGCTTTTGTTGTGTCTGGACAAGTATTATCGATCGCTCACATTTCTCTCCTCGCGTTTCCGCCACCAGAGTACATTTACTTCGATCTTTACTTTGGTAAACGTAAGACTGTCATTTACACACCAGAACAAAATGGTAAAGTTGAACGGGAGATGTTTACCATTATGGAAGCTGCCCGAACCATGCTAATTCAAAGTAACTTAAATAAAAATTTGTGGGCTGAAGCTGTTAACACAGCAATTTATGTTATGAATAGGTCATCTATACTATAATATTATAAAGAGTAAAGATTTGTTTGTTTGTTTGTTTGTAATGAATAGGCTTCGAAACTACTGAACCGATTTCAAAAATTCTTTCACCTTTTGAAAGCTACATTATCCCCAAGTAATATAGGCTACTTTTTATCCCGGATAAATCGACAGATCCCATGGGGTGCGCAATAAAGGCTTCGCTCAAAAACTACTGCACAGATTTTCATGCGGTTTTCATCAATAGATAGAGTGATTCTTGAGCAAGGTTTTGCGGTATTTTTTATCTCGGAAATACGGATAGACCAACGGGAAGCGCGATAAAACCTTCGCGCCATAAACCGACTTTCGCGCATATGTAGCTGTGGGCAAAAGCTATGACCCTTAACCCTCTATAGACCCAATCCCGTAATTCACGCAGGCGAAGCCGCGGGCAGAAAGCTAGTATGTAAATAAAAACACAAATAAAACACCATTTGAATCTTGGTTTAATAAGTCTTTTAATATTACAGAGTTACACAAGTTTGGAAGTCCTGTAGTGTGTCACATAGCTAAACAAAAGAGAACTAAATTAGAGCCTAAGGGAAAGAAAGGTTATTTTGTAGGTTATGGTGCGACAACAAAGGTTTGAGAATTTATTTTGAGGATGAAAATAAAGTTGAAATATTGAGAGATTTAGTTTTTATAGTTTCGTAGTCGTTTAGTTTATTTATAAAAATAATAATGAAAATAATTATTAAAATAAAGAAATTTTCCAAAATTCAGATGTGAGTGTAAATAAAAATATAAACTTTGATTTGTTTAATTCATTGGAAAATAATAGCTCAAATGTAGAAAATACGGATTTAAATGTAGATGAAAGTAATACAAGAAATCGCTTACGACTCCTGTAGAGCTTAACCGCCGTTAAAGTCGCAGCATTCAATGAATCTATCTTGTAAGATAATATCTTTTTGAATTATCTAATATAATCTATTAACTGTCTGTGTTGTAGCTTTGCCTGTGGAATTTCGATTTTCTGCATTTGAATTATATAGTGAAAGTTTTCAAATCGTGTCTCCTTAAACTAAGTATCAGATGTCATGGCAATTTTATTTCTCTTACGCGGGAGAAAATTTCAAAGTTAAGTATGTAAATATTCTGAATGTTCGTAGACTACGAGTATCTTAAAAAGTTGAAGATAATGTTAATTAGTTTAAAAGCTTAAATGATTATTTGTCTAATAAGCTCTATTATTGTTTTATAAAAAAGAACTTACTTCCATAAGCGATTGAACATATTCAGAAGGCTGTTGAGAAACGACTTCCAGAAATTCCGCCCTGAACTCTTTTCTAGAACAGAAATAAAGGAATAAGGTGACTAACAAGAACAGTAAGTTATGGAGCGCTCTATTTTCCAATGGGAAACTACCTCGTAAAGTGCCTTTAGCCAGCCCTAACTTTCCTAAAATAAATTTGTGCTTTGATGAAATATCTTGACATTGTTATGAAGATTTAAAAGTTCAACAAAAACAATGAAAGAATATACTGACTTTGATATACCAAACAAAATTAAATAATAAGTTTTTTAGCGAGCGAAAAAAGCTGGCCCGGAAACCTTCAAAAGTACTGAAAAAAAAGTGGTTACGAGGACTTAGTTTTTTTGTACTAATGACTTCCCTTTTAATATCAGAAGTAGGGGCGCCTGCTATATTTTAGAAGATGCTGCGAAATATTGCCAGGAATCTTCGTGATGTGGTCTCTAAGAGTTGATTGACCCACGCGTCATCCAGCACATTTGGAACGTCGCAGCAGCAAAGTTTTCGAGATATTTAGGTGATATGTTATACATGTTATATGAAAGGTCAGTAAGCCAACCGACCGATTATCATCCAGCAGAATACCTGCAGACTATGCTTGCTAGACCTCACCCCCGGATTGCCGAGGGGTGAAGTCGAAGTAGGTTGGAGGGGGGAGGGGAGAGTGCAAGATCGCTCCCCCCCGAGCAAGGCTCCCCTAGCGTACCCTGGGGAGCGAAGGCCGGAGGTCCTCAGATGCGACACTCGATCCTGAGGGCCCCCTACAACGCCTGAACCCCCTCGCCCCCTACAATGCACCTCCTTAGCGGAACAAAACATATATAAAAGTTACAAAAAATAATAGCAGGTACCAAGTTTATAGTTTAGTTTTGTAGTCGATATAGTTTTAATCAATCTAAACTTCTTAATCAATAGCAGATCGATGTAACTATTGAGTTGACTGTATGTGTGCTTTTGTCCCTTTAATGTTATGGCACTCGACAAAAATGTTATTGAACTATAAGTTTATTGTAGGCCTAACCGAATGTAAGCTCCTCTGTTGTTTCTCCCGTGTTCTTTTGCATCCCAAGCTTTCACAGCAGCGGCAAACTCCTGGTCCCTGTCATCATCGCGCCGAACGCTGGCACCACCTCCAACAGCTATTGCGCACTCAATGACTGTGAAGGCGTCATCAGCGTTCAGCTGGTGCAATGTAACTGCTTGCTGCTTTATCTTGTCCTTTTCTTTCGCGGAGGTTGGCTGGGTAATTTTTTTTAAGAAGTAAAGTTTGTGTTTATATATTTGTTAAATTGTAAGGGGTAATCTAGGGATCTACTGAACCGATTTTAATAATTCTTCCACCAATAGAAAGCCACATTATTGCTGAGTGTCATAGGTTCTATGAAAAATAAAAAGGCTTTTACGTGGTAGTCCGTTTTGCAAAGTGAATCGAAAAAAAACGGTCGAATGAAAGCGTTGCTTACGAATGCTGCCTTAACTATGAAAAAATGTATTTTTGAGTTCTAGAGGAAAGTTGTAGAGCTTGAAAATGCCTATAAAAAGTCAACGACAGCATTTGTCTTATTTTTATATTTAAGTTAAAAAAGCAGTTTTTTTTAAATATTAGTATAGATAATTTAATTTATAATATTAATCAAATATTTTAAATCATTTGGTCACATTTATTAGTCATATATTACCAAAAATTATGAATCTTTATGAAAATAAGTAAACTCATCGTCTTAAGTGTGAAGGCGAAAGTTCACGTTCGTGTTCGCTTCGGGGATTATTAATATTATGCCCAACGAAGTGGGCACGGGTCAGCTAGTGTTTTAATAAGGCTAGCAGTTACTAATTATTTACTTCTATAAATAGACATATACATAGTTATGGAAGATTATTTTTTTCAATTACCCCACACATTTCTTTTTATCCTCAGTTGTGGGTACTTAAAAACATACACCCAAACCGGAATAAAAAATTGTAAAACATACAAACTATGTCCTGTGCGGGTATTGAATCTCTGTTCTGTTGCGTACTCGTAGTAGCCGATCACTCGACACTTATCGTCATTTTTTGGACAATTCACACAATATCTTTATACATAGTGGCCTATTTATTGATCTGATGTATAAGCCATATTATTGTAAAGTTTATTTAAAATCTTTTCTAAAGAGACACAACTTGCAATTATTATTGTTTCCAGGCGTAATTTTCTCTCGGCCGAACTTTTACAAAGAATCAATATTAGAGTGCCCAGGACTTCCTCACGTTCAAAAGACACTTTTTTATTCCCTACTGTCGGAAAAATTATGCTAGAAATACCTTTTTCCGGTGTTCCTGTAATTATTGTAATAAACTGCAATTCGATATAGATATATTTTGTGACTCCCTGGGGGTATACAAAAATAAACTAGCAAGTAACCGTTTCCACAAGCTATAGAAAGTCTATTTTTCTTTACATGGCTAATTATAATTTTTATAGGTATATAATGTTTAATATGTATGTAATGGTTTCTATCACATATCGTACAATCTGCAATAATAGTAATAACACAAATAATGGTACTTTAGGTCTATTTGTACATGATGCCCCGGGGGATCGACGGTCTCCCCTCCGCGACGCCGACGAGGTCGTGGAAGTATTCTCACGAGTTCCCAGACCTCGTCACGCCCCGATGCAGCTGTCCTTGGCGTGTCCCTCCCCTCATCTGATGGGGGGGAGGACCCGCCGACAATCGAAGCTCTCGCGGCAAGGCGTCCCTGAGGGGCATTGTCTGGTTTTTAGTCGGTAGGCCGCGCACTAGGCTGGCACTCGGCCCCCAAGCGCGCGGAGAGTCCGACATAACCCCGCGGTGTTCCCGAGCCGCGGGGTATGCGTAACGCATTTTCCTAACATAAAAAAAGGTCTATTTGTACATATTTGTTGGTATTTATTTTCATAGTTAAACAAATAAATATTGAAACAATAACAAACACCTATTCATACGTTTAAACTTTCGCGTGTATAATATTTTAGTAGCGATTGTGTGAATTGTCCAAAATATGATGATAAGTGTCTGCGCAGACAAAGTGGCAGGCATCAACTAGTTGAAAATAAAAACAAAAAAAAAATTAAGTAACGGTTAATTATTAAATTACATTTGCACTAAAGTAATTACCTTATCTTTGCCCTGCTTCTTAGACTGAGGGGAACACAGTCTAATGAATTCAGGCGAATTGCGAATTTCATCTACCCGGCTCCATTGCGACAGCGTTAGGGGCCACCCTTCTGGCGCTATCACCCTTTAAGTTTAAAATGTCCGCATTTTCTCTCTAATTTATTTAAAATCTCGCGTCTAATTTATTTAAAAGTTTATGTTAGATTTAAATTAGTAAGGTGCTTAACTTTTTAATTTTATTGAGGCCGCTGACAGTTAGATCTAATGTTGACAGCTAAAACAAATAAATTGACAGCCGAGTGCTTTATAAGGCGTGCGCGGCGATATAGATCCAAAGCGCAGAGGTAATTTAAGCGAAGTATATATATAATATATAAATAAATGTCCTACTTTCGTGAACAATTTGTAAGTGGTAAAAGGCTTACAATTTTTGAAAAG
>JAYEAL010001135.1:0-18728 GCA_036419045.1 Scirpophaga incertulas
TTCGCCACTTTCTATATAGATTTTTTTCCAAATTTATTGCTCTAGAGCATTATTCAATGTATGATTATTAATAAATTATTGAAATCGAATACCTATAGGGTTGGTAAATGACAGGCATAACTAATGAAATTCAACTTTTATGAAAATTACGAAATTATGAGATCTTTTTGAGATAATTATTGTTTCAGTCTCACTCATGAGATAATTTACAACAGTTATATCTTATAAATAAGTAAAAAGAAAAAAAACATGACTTGCTTGTAATATTAAACATATTTTAGACATAACGATGGACTTTATTAAAACAATCCAAACACAAAAATGGTTTGTTTGGACAATCATTACAACACGTTTGCACTTTTTTCACTGTGTTTAGCCTGTTTTCTTCCTTGACTCTGTACAATGTTCTTGTAACAAACACAAAAAGAGTTTAATTGTTAGGAAACTCTTTTTGTGTTTCAACCTCTTAGGTCTTCCATCTGCAAGTTCAGTACTTTTTTTTGTATACAAAATGAATCCACAATGCCTTTTCTAAAGTCACATATAGGTATTTTTTTATTTGTGACTTTTTGAAACAAAATATGGGCGTTCACCAATGTATTATTGAGCAATTAATTAATGGAAAGCTTTTGTGTTGAATAAGCAGCCAATTGACAAAGCAACTGCACCTTTGGCTTTATTATAGTCTACAACAATTTTTGGTTTTGATACAATTTTGTCACGTCAGGCACGTATCTAGACTTTTGGTTCGGGGGGGACAAACAATGAAACAACCATGTGAACTGTGTAAAAATCGCTGTAATCACTCTCTCACATCGCTGTATATTTGTTGCTGTAATCAATGCACTATAATTTTCACTGTACTATTCTATAATTTTCTGTTTCCGCTGGCAGCCATTACGTCTAGTATATCAGGATCTGGTGCCAAAGCGGAATGAATAGACAATAGAGCGAGACCAGTAAACCTCTTGCCCGCTTTTCTATTCCTTAGGATGGATTTTATTCTCTTTTTTGTAGGGTTAATTTACACTTTATAAAATGAATACTAATATTACACTCACACAATATATTTCTATCTAACTTTTACATAGTAACATTATAAAACTCCAAACCCCACTTCATCTTCTAATAAAACTAATATAACAATCACAGAACATTCTTCCAATTAGTAAGTATAAAGACAGCACACTTCATTCTTTTAAACTCATAATACTATATTTAAATTTTGACAAATAGCTAATCATAGACAAAATTCCAACCTCTAACACTCTAGGCATGAAAAAGACCGCTCCACAGATGCCGTTGAAACCGAAAGGGTAGCCAGAATATGTATTAGCCTGTTAATGGTAGGAAAGAAAATTTTGACTCACGTGTCTAAAACTTCCATAATTGGACTGGTGTCTTATCTGTTTTTCCACTTGGCACACCATATACTATACTCTGCGTTTATTAGTGATTCTCCAACACTTTCATCCCAATAAATGTTCATATTTTCTAATTCACTTATCTTCCTCTCGTCCACATTTATCGGAAGAATAATCTCTAAAGAAGAAAGCAGCTCTCTTTGATTCGCAAATCTATCATTCATGCCAGATATCAAATCGCCCAAGCACGGTATAAAAATAGTTCTTCTGAAGTATTCTTCAGCAGTATCGCTGGGAGGGTTGCTTCGTGCAGTTTGGTAGGTAGTAACTCGAAGACGCTGAATTTCTATTTGCAAGACATCTTCCGCAATTTTGCAGCATGCGTTATATATTTCTGAGAATACCGGGTTAACATCGTCACGTATCCCTTTCGGTTTTCCGATAATGTCATCGGAAAATTTCATTGCAGACGCCAGGTCGTGTGTAGGATTTTGCAAATATGCTGACAGTGGGAGAGTGTAACTGAAAAATCTTTCACAGGTTTTTAGAGAAATCAAGAAACACTCTTTTCCATCGCAGCTATGAGTGTAGACGCAGTTTGGGCGACAGTTCTTTTTGTGTAGGATAGTTCTCTTAATGTAATGACAATAGGTTCGAGTAATTCACCCAATACATTTATAGAGTCGTGACGTTCAATAAATCTAGTGTCACATATGCTGACCAGTCTTTTTTTCTTACTTTCTTGTGTGAGCTTTTCCACATTTTTCTTGAACTGTTTCCCGGCCATTGCATAATTGCGAAATAAATTGCAGATTTCCTTTCACAACGTCTATTGAATTTCTCACCTCGGGAACTGAAAGAGCTTTTGAAAGAACTAGGTTCAGATGATGATCCGAGCAATATAAGTATGGTAGCCTTAGGAAATTCTTTTCTGATTCTCGTCTGCACGCCACTGATGTGTGCAATTGGGCAACGTATAGGCTACAGATGTCTGCCTACGACTTTTCGATGGATCGACATATGTTCCATGACGTCTACTGATATTTTTTTACCATTTCTATCAATGAAGAAAATTTTTTCGAGGTTTGAATGGCTTCCTTCCAAAATTGATGGTTTGGAGACTTCTCTGTCACGGCGTGCCTCAATAGATTGCCTTTATTATATATTGCATAACTAAAACAGAAGCCGTTTGGCGGCCGGTCATTCTAAAAATTCTATCTTCTTCCCCTTCCACAAGCTTGATTCTAACGGGCAGGCTCGTATTGGTATAGGGTGAAGTTAGGAAGGAGTGTTGACCAAGGTCCTTAGGAAGCCTGGCTGTGATTGCGATCCAGTGCTTGCATCGCCGCATTCCCCGATTTTTAATGTTGTCCTCAGGTCTGGTAGCGTTATACAATCGGAGAAAGAGTCGGCAATGTTCAAAATGTATTCGAAAGCCACATCTTCCCGCAACTCTCTCAAAAATTTATACACGCAGTCTTGGCACGTGCCTTATATATTATATATGTACGTGCATATATATATATATATATATATATATACCTACACTTGCCATAAATATTGAAATATAGAAAAAACATTTTTTTTATCTGCTTAAAACATTTATTACTTTTACACTATGTTAGTTTAGTACATAAATATAAATCAATTAAAAGTATATAAAGCTTATTCGAAGTGGTCTCCATTGGCTGCAATACAGTCCTTTAAACGTTGAGGCTAGTTATCAATAGAAGCACGCACACTTTCCATGGGAAAATTCTTCACTGCCAATCGTATAGACTGTTTTAGGGACTCCAAATTATCATGGCGTTTAGAGCAAGCTGTACTCTCTAAAATTGACCATAAAATCATAATCTAGTGGATTAAGATCGGGACTAGACGACGGCCAGTCTTCAGCTCTGATGAAGTCCGAAACGTTCGCTTCTAACCAAGACTGCGTGGAACGAGCTCTATGACCCGGCGCCGAGACTTGCTGGAAGGACCATACTTGGTTATTGAACATGGTGATGTTAAGGGGCTTAACTACCTACCTACTACTATACTTGTGCCGATGTTTTGATACCTTTTCACAAAAAATATGTCTCAGTCACTCCTTCATAGCTAACACCCCACCAAACCATCACTGAAGTCGGATAATGTCCACGTTGCACTCTGTGTCGACTAATTGGGAAGCTTCCTTAGAGCTTTGAGCATAAATACGGTCATTTGTTTGTTAAAATGTTGCTCTATTGTAAAAAATTTTCTCATCCGTAAACAAAATTTTTCTGTGACCTCCCTTTGCGTACCGTTTCAGTAGTTGTTTCGATTTTACCACCCTATTCTTCTTTAAATTATCAGTTAAGAAGTGACCAGTGCGTCTCTTATAGGCTGCAAGTCCTAAGTCATCTTTTAAAATACGTGACATGGTTCTAGGTGCTATCTTCATTTCCTTTTCTATATCACTATAAATATTTGGAAAAAATATGGTATTTTTGGTCAAATTTTTACAACTGTTTATGCCTTGATGCCCTTCATGGAGCAATTTTAATATACTGCTTCTTTGAGAAAATGGAATAATAATAATACAATTATTTTTTAATACTAGACCATTAATAACATGAATTTCATTTTTAAAGGGAAATATGGCTTTATACTATCAGGTACTGACCTTTTATGTTCTGGCCATCCGTTTTGCAGTACTTCGTAATGGTAATTAAATCAGAATCTTGAGAAATGTGCGACTGTAATTCTTTTAGTTTGTATGGACTAATTGATAATGACTTAAGTAGGATGTTATTGGGCACGCTAGACCACTTACCGTTCCTTAGGCTCACTCCGTTCGCTTCCGTCACTCACGGTGTCTTAGCGTGCCAAATAACATCAGTGGTTTACCTTGATCAACATCCAGAGTTTCGACTTGGGCGCTATTCCACTGCACTACTATAATATCAATGGTTTGATTAACAAATGGAACGGTTTGAATCTTATTTACTTACCTTCCGTTTCTGTTCATTCTGTTCATCATCGTCTCACGACTTACGCTTCATTCCAAAATATTCGATACTGTTTTGATTTATAAATAACAATGTAATAATTGAAGTGACTCATTATTGACTAAACCATTTAACGCAGTAACCATGAAATTTGTAAAACAACCACAATCGTTGTATCTAACTGATATCTGTGTTGAAACTAAGGAATGCAATCCCGATCCCGCGGGATCCCGTTCGAGATTGACGGGATTGGGCGCAAGCGGCGCGCTGACCATAGAATACATTTACTCTAGCGAGGCGCTGACTGACGGCCGGCCGCTAAAAAAACTATTCCGACTATTTCCGAATATATTATTCCGAATATTCCGAATATTACAAATTACCTTCTTCGCCAAACACAATTTAAAAAATTGTGATGAATTATGGAATGACGCTCAAAATGAAAGTGACGGAAGATCTACTAAAGTTGAGGAATGTAGACTACAGGTTTACAGTCACTTTAGATGAATGGACATCTGGAATGAATCGGTGCTTTTTAAATGTTAATGTACACACAGTTATTAACAGTCAGCCTACTTACTGGAATATTGGACTGGCACGCGTTTTCGGAAGTATGTCATCTGAGTCTTGTGTTCAACTTCTGAAGGAAAAACTATCAGAATTTAATTTATCCCTGGATAACGACATAGTCGGTATAACGACGGATGGAGCCAGCGTCATGAAGAAAGTCGGACGCCTGATTGAACCACTACAACAGCTTTGCTACGCTCACGGTGTGCAATTAGGTATAACAGACGTAATTTATAAAAAGAATGTAGAATCCAATGCAGAGGAGCCAGAGGAAGAATTTGAAGACACTGAATTGAACACAAATCGCAGCGGCGTGAAGGAGGAAGTCCTAGATGATAATCCGGATAATTATGATGGTTTATACTTTTCCTTACCTCTAAGACAAGTTGATCTGGCTACAGAATACCAAATGATTATATCGAAACTAAGAAAATGTGTCAAACTTTTTAGGAATTCTCCTACCAAAAATGATATGCTTCAGAATTATATTCAGCAAGAGTTTGGCAAAACAATTCAGCTGGTTCTTGACTGCAAGACACGTTGGTCTAGCCTATACAACATGATAAATACATACAATAAAGTAAAGCAGTGTGTAGCTAAGACCCTAATTGACCTCTTGCTAAGTTCCAATTCAGACTACTTTTTCAGCAGCCAGTGCCAGTGCAGTAGTAGCCAGTGAAATTGGCTGTTGAGGTATTGTGCCGTCGAGATACAGATTTAGTAAGTGCAGAACGTACATTGCGTTTCATGGTTCGAAAGCTAGAAGACCTAAAAACTCCTCTCTCAGAAAAGTTAGTCTCTTCAATGAATAATCGTATCTCCGAGCGTCGCACAAAAGCAACTGCAGTGCTGATATATTTTAAAAATCCGAATAATTATCAAGAGGACTTGGAGCAAAGGAGAGGCAACGGGATTTTTCAATTACCAAGCAAGTATCTTATAAGAAAAGAAATAAAAAATATAATCACACGATTATATCGTAAAGAACCAAACCAAGCAGATATTAATTCGGCAGTACTAATCGAAGATGACTTGCCTCTTTCAATGATTGCAGAAGATTTGAATTTACGTGCTGCACAAACTAATAAATCGCTTCAAGAGGAATTAGAAGAAACTCTGCGAGCTTCTAAAAGTCCTTTTGCACGTATATCCACGTCCACGAGCTTAGACAAATTAGAATCTACCATTAAAAAAAATGGATTTGTTTGAGTGTGGAGGAACAAGTGTGAGCGTGACCGAAAACGTACCATAGCCACCCGATCAGAGACCCGAGACCCGTTCGGCTGTGCAATTTGAAAACCTAGCAAGGGACAAATTTTGAAAAAGAACGTGTTTTTGCTGGATGCTCTTTAAAAGCACGAATTGACAGTGTCAAATTTTAAAAAATACGCGTAATAACGGAAATACATACCTAGCATGTCCACATAGGTTCTAAAAACATGCTACCAAAACCAATTCAAAACCTTGTATGGCACAATGACAATATTAAAACCTAGCAAAGTAAGTTGCTAGGTTTTAATCTTGTTTTTGTGCCCTACTAGGTTTTGAAACGTGTCGATACGCGTTCAATTTCGCGCCATATTTTAGTAAGTTGCAGAGTGTGGGCGTGCGCGGATTGTTCGTGTTTGTTCTTGCAAATATTTATTATTTATAATGGCTCAAAGACAGTTTTATCGTTCTTCATTAATATTTAAAGCTCTGAGGGCTAAAGAGGTTTGGTAAGTACACGGTTTTTTGTTTATTTTCATTTTAATTTGCAAAAAATCAACCAAAAATGTCATCATAACCTACATTACATTTAAATTTTGTCATATTAAATTACTAACTGCCTTGTAACTGTTTTCAAACTGTGTTTTATGTTTGTAATTGATTGGGCATGAGTTTAACAAGTCAGGCAATACTTCCACTCCTTATATTAACCTATTTGCGTGGTGTGGGCTTTTTGCTTTATGGATATTGTGTTTTTTTCTTTTTAGCCAAAATTATAAAGAAGTCATCACACCTGAAAACGATAACACTATTTCAAGCAATACCCTGACCGACAACCCATATATTTATCCGAAGATCCAGTGCCAGGTCCATCAAGAACATCTGAAATCGATAATGATAATGTATCTGAGATATCAGATTTGTTCGACAGCGACGATTCCGTGGCAGACCCTGATTTTTCAGTAAGTGATTTATTTAGCAGTAAATATACTGCTATTGAATCCGATGACGACTTTACAGAACTAGCAATTTTTTTAGAAACTCGAAAGTCAACTGTTCGCTCAATACTTCCTAAATCAGACAACATTTTTATGTTGGGATGAATCTATTTTTATTGCTACGTACCCTGATTCTATTATCTTCAAGGACCAACACAAAACAATCAGTTTCAATGTGGCTAAATCTCCAGTATTTCACGAATGACTAATAAGATCCATTTCATTGCAAAATATCCGGGTCCTATAATAATTAATGAAAAAAATAATGAAGAGACTAGTAATAATATATTAACTCGAACTGATAAAAATAAAATACAAAGAAATAAACTGAATTATCCATTTATTGAAGAGATCTGTGGAAATGGCTGTAAAAGAAAATGCAAGTTATTTACAATAGAAGAGAGAAAGAATATATGGGAAAACTTTTGGAACTTGCCTTATATACAACGTCGTCATTTTTTGAATAAATGCATACGAATTGAAAATGTAAAACGACGCAAAGTTACTGAACCTAATCCTAATGCTAAGTTCTTTAAAACCGAAAGTCGATATTATTGTTTTACAAAAGGTAATGGAGCTCTCAATGTATGCTGAAATTTCTTTTTAAAGACCCTTGGATTTAAAACAGATGCTGTGATAACAGAACTGAGCAGAACAATAAAGCGTAAATCGTTTTACGAAGATGTGAAAGAAAACAGAGGAGGTAAGAAGAAGCGATTAAATAGAAATGCTACTATGGAACACATTTTAAGCTTTAATCCAGCTGTAGTCATTATAGACGACGCAATGCTCCATTAGCTCGATATTTACCACGGGCTTTGACTCTTAATTTTATGTTCAATGACTTCAAAAAGAAAAACCTAAATGAAAATAAATGCTCAAAAGAAATTTACCGGCAAACATTGAAAGATATGAATATTTCATTCAAATTTCCAAAGGGAGATAAATGCGTAGTCTGTCGGAGAGCTGGAAGAAGAAATGAAACAATTTAGTTCAACAGATATTCCAGAAATGAATATGAAAGTAGATGAAGCGAAAGAGATATGTAAAGACCGTAGCAAGTGGAAAGACGTAATCTCTGCCTACCCCCATGGGAAAAAGGCGTGAGTGTATGTATGTATGTAGATATTCCAGAGAATGCGACAGTGAAATATGAAACTTACAAGGTTAAAGCTAATAAAGCTATTTACAATTATCAATTTGATGCTGGACAGGAAAATACGAGTACAGTTCGTTATTATTCTATGGATTTGCAAAAAGTCATGCTGTTTGTTGCCTGATATGCCAAAGGTGAAAGATTCTTTTTTTTTTTGAGTAGACTAGTTGCATTCAATTTGACATTTGCACACTTACAGAAAATGATCACTATCAAAAGTACTTGTGTTCTTTCGCATGAAGCTTGGGCCGGAAAGGATGCCAATAATATTGTGGATGCATTTGTAGCTTTTCTGGAAAACTATAGAGACATGCAGCACTTAATTATTTGGTGTGATAATTGCACAAGTCAAAATAAAAACTGGATCCTGTATACTGCACTTGTAACTCTAGTAAACTGTGGATTGTACAACATAGAAAGCATAACTTTAAAATATTTGACGAAGGGCCACACTCACATGACTGCAGATGGCGTACATTGCAATTTAGAAACACATATTAAACGACAAGATGCAGTGTATGACTTCGAAGATTACAAGCAGGTTATATTTAAGAGCAGAAAAAATATAAAAGTTGTAGCAGTGGAGAAATCTTATCAATGGATGTAGAAATTTATTCTTTAAAGAAGATTTTGATGAGGCATTTGTGGAACTAGATTTTTTAATGAAAAAGTTCAATATAAAAGTACTTCCTGAAATGGCGGCTAATCCAAGAGGCGTAAAAACAAATAAAAACGAAGGCATAGTTGCAAAATTAATTCCACTGATGCCTTTTAATAGGCGTCAGTTTTGGTTTTTCATTGCCAATCAATGATAGAGTTGAAGATCTTGTCACTAGTGGCCAAAACGAACATGACTGATTATCCTTTTTGTTGTGTTATTTAAATTTGATTAGGTCATATTTTTATCATGTTATAACTTTGTAATAATTTTATATTTTTGTTACATTATCAGAGAGTGTTAAACGATCTTGTAACTAATGAGCAACGTACTTAACTGACTTAGTTCCAACTGTCCATTATAATACATGCCAATTAGACTCTTTATTAAAGACATAACCAATAACTCCAGTAGTAATCAGTCATTAGTTGTGTCATCACCTCAAGTTGATGAACCAGTATTGTTGGACAATGTGACCCATTATGCATCCTCTGCTCAGGTTAGACTGTCTTCTCCATTGAAAGAAAGATATGTATTATTTAGTGATGAAATAGGGAAGAATATAGGATATATATTAAGTAACCAGTTAGGTGAACCTGTTATAAACAATTGTATGCCGGGTTCTAACTTTCATAATATTGTCAGCAAAATCTCAGCTTATGAGTTCAATTGTAATGACAGTTTAATTATATTATTAGGAAACGTGAGTGGTGTGAACAAGAATTCACTTAAGCACCTCTACACTGTTTTAAATGATTTAAAAATTAATAGGGTTATTATGTTCTCATTTCCCTATTGTCAAAGTTTAGGCAAAAAGAAAAATAATTTTATATTTAAATTGAATTGCATGTTGGATACCATGATTCAATACATGGAAAATATTCATATTATTGACATTAACCAATTATCAGATATAACAATAAATTTCTTTTTAATTAACCCTATAGTTGGCAGAGTTTTTTTGGTGGAATATTTAAAACTTTTTGTATAAAATATATTCTTAGGAGTTCACAGAAAAGGTTTACGTAGAAAAAAAAAATTTTTTTTTAGTACTTTCCTTTTTATTGCATGTATCACATACGGGACATTGCCAGTTTTATAACAGCCAACTTAATTAAATCTGAGTATCATATTTGGCACACTGCCAGGTTTAATAAGTATTGGGTATAATTTTTTTTTTAACAAAAATATTACTTTCTTCTGTGAATTGTAAACTTAAAACTTTATAAAAACACTTAATCATTTATTTATATATTTAAAATTACCAGTCTTTGTTTTGTGATCATTTTCTCAGTCTCAAAATTATAAGAAAGATATAAAGATTTATAAGTAATATGTAACTATACCTAATTTTAAAAATTTTAAATATCTAGTTATTAGGAATTTCCTATTTTTTAGAATGGTATTCTAGAAAACAATTACGTTCTGGCAGTAAGCATAGTCTTATATTGCATTTTTGGCACAGGAACTTAATTTTGCCTTTTGTGCAATGCCTGCATCTTCCTCTGATGGGCACCAAAATTGGATAGTGACCTATTTTATCGTATCGAATAGAATCTAATGGCCTATCAGCTGTTGGTTTGTCTATCAACTGGAGTGACTTGGAGACTTTGCTGGAACTGGAGGCATTGCTGGCATTGGTTCTCTCAAATCTGAGCAAGCTTTCAGAAATTTGATATCTAAACAATTTTAATGATATAGGCTTAGCACTTCCCAAATCCCTTCGGTATAATAACCATGCGTTGTTCACGCAGATGTCTAGCATTTGGGCAAAAATAGGTAGGTACCAGCGGTGACCCCGTAATGGTGTTCGATATAATGCTATTAACATATCTGCCAGGTCTACTCCGCCCATAGTAGCATTATATTCCTTTATCATATTTGGGCAGGGGACAGGTACCTTTCTTCTTTCATCTTTTTTATACCTTTCCGCAACTTGAATGGGATGTGCGTCTAAGTAGGAACTTGCGGCTGTAACACATTTGTTGTCATACCATTTCAGCGCCACAATCTTGTTTTTATTGCAAACGACTTGAGCATGTGATCCTCTACCTTTCTTTTTTAAGTTTTTATCTGTGGGTAGTTTTGCTTCTGCTCCTCTAAGTCTATTTTGGCGTATTGTGCCTACCGAAAAAATTCCATATTCATTGCGTAAATATTGTAAAAGTTCAATCGATGTGAAAAAATTGTCAAAGCAGAGGACTTTGCAGGCAGGTTGGTGTATAGATTTAGCCAAAGCTAACACAAATTTTGATCCCAGTCCCATACTACATTCTTCATCATTAAAAAAATGGAACCTAAACGTATCTTCTCCACCGTAGATCAGAAAGTCGTAAACAATTCCGGAGATACCCGCACGAACAAATATTTTGAAGCCCCACTTCTTTGGTTTGTTTTTTACATATTGTTTGCGACTGCCTGCTCTGGTTCCTTTATGCGGAACCATCATCTCATCGACACTGAAGCGTGTTTCCTCTTCTATTTGCAAACAATTTTCTCGAATTTTTTGCAGTAGTGGTCTGATTTTATAGTATCTATCTCCATCATCTTTCAAACTGTCATTAAAATGCAAATAACGTCTTATTAACTGAAACTTTTTCAAGGGCATAATTCCTGCGATTTTTTCATATCTAAAGTTTTTAGACCAGTAATCAGTGTAAGCTGGCATTTTGGAGATCCCCATCAGTAAAATGATACCAAGGAAATCTTTGATATCGTTTTCTGTCAAATTGATAGATGTGCCTTTTTTTTGTGTACTGTTCAAATTTGTTTGGTGCATAATCAAAGTTATTATATCATCAGAAAAAAACATTTTGAAATATTCAATGGCAGTCTTGCCGTTATGTGAGGTCTCAAACATTTTATTTGTTATCTCTGCCCCACCAGTAAACTTTGTAGAACGCCAGTTAGGTACTAGTTTTTTAACTGGGATTATTCTTCGTTTTGTGACAACTACTTTGGTTCGTTTTGATCGCGTAGCTGATGATGGAAAAGGTGCATACAGTGGAGATGGTACTTGGTCATAGCGTGTAAAATTGCTGGTTTGTGTATTCTCGTGTGTATAGGTCCGCGGAGAAGATATTTGTGACGTGCTTACTAGCGGAGACAGTGGAAAATTAACTGAATTTGATAAAGATGTCTTCGGCGATGATGGTCGGATATTTGCATCTTGTAGTTCTGTTATTGTGGTCTGGTAGGGTGATAAAATCGATGGAGAAGAAACACTGGATACCCGCAATGACTCTTGATACGGTACTAGAGATGTACTCGTAGCCACTTGATTTACCTCGACATCATCATCTGATAACAAGTTGAGATTTTCCAATGAAGACGGTAGTGATGGAGGTGGTGAACTGGAATCAGAGTACGTTCGATGACCACGGTATTGTAGTAGTTCATCATCATCCGATGATCCACTGTCGTCTATCGCAGACTCTGCACCTGACTTGGGGACTAGAGCTAATAGCAGTCGAGCTCTTTTTTGCTGCAGCTGCATTATTTGCGGCATCTGTCATATTTAAATACTAGCTTTTGCCGCGACTTCGTCCGCGTGGAATAGTGACTTCCGGCAGATTTGGTTTTTCCACATAGTTCCCGTTCTTGCGGGATTTTCGGAATGGTCGAGTTTCCGCAGAATTTAGTATTATTATGTTGATACAACTTAAACAAATTATTTCGACCAAATTTGGTACCATAAAAACGGTCATTGTGACTAAACCTTAAAAGATAGACATATGCCGTCGCGGACTTTTTTTAGATCATGTATAGAGGAATAATTCTTTCATACATATTTTTTGTGTATCTGAACCGTTTTCGCAGCGCACGCAAAGAAAGCCTTCAAAAATGAATAATTTTCCCCGTTTTTTACACATTTACCGCTCTGTCTTTGCTCCTATTGGTCATAGCGTAATGTTATTTAGCCTATAGCCCTCCTCGATAAATGGACTATCCAACAAAAAAAAGAATTATTCAAATCGCACCAGTAGTTTCGGAGATTAGCGCGTTCAAACAAACAAACAAACAAAACAAACTCTTCAGCTTTATTATATTAGTATAGATATAATTTCAACAATATTATTACAAAATATAAAGCAAATCCACATGAAAGCTACGATCAGATCGTCGTTAGTGTATATCATAGTTATTTATATATATAACTAGATATTACACTAACGATATTATATATATATATATATATATATATATATATATATATATATTTGTAGAATCAATTTCGAAGATACAAACCGTGCAAATCGGCAGTGTCCCGTATTTGGTACGCAGCTTTAATAATTGTATTTGTTGGCTACCTAGTAATGTCTCATATCCGGTACATACAAAAAAAAAATTGATTGAATGTCTTTTCAATGTTTATTATTATGCTAAATTAATATTAACTAATAAAAAATATAGTTAAGTATATGATATAAACCATTTAAATACAAAAAAGTTAGTAAAACATAATATACTTGAATATTCTTACCCTGCGCTTCGTAGTCCCACGCGACCTGTCCGCCATTTTGCGCACTACTGCTGATTCAAGTGTTGCCAAACGTGAAAAAATATTTTTTACTCGATTTGGGATAATATTTTACATCATAATAAGTAAAAAAGAAATTACCAGAAGATGTTTTGACATGTCAAAAATTTTCGAAAGTTGAACGTCTCGAATATGATACCATGCCAAGTATAAGGGTTAAGGATAGAATAAGTCTGACTACATTTACAAAAAACGATTAGCAATGGTGCTAAAATATTACTTTTTAACTTCAGCCAAGAACTTGGCTGCTAATTTACAAAATGACAATGCTTTTATTGAGCAACATATAGAATATAATTTCTTGGAATCTGTTCCAAAGAATTTAAATTAAATAATAAGACAACAGAGATTATCTCTGGCTCTTTAAAGACCAATAGAAAAACCTCATTATCTACGAATTGTACATCAAAATATCCAAGGCTTTTCTGGCAAAGATTTAGAAATTAATTTGTTGTTAACATGTGAAAAAGTTGATATATTGGTGTTACCGAACATTGCTTAAGAACTATGAATTAATCACCTTTGATAATAATTATAGTATTGTAAGCTCATATATTAGACAATCTGCAATAAGAGGGGGGTCTTTAATCATATTAAACAATGTATTGCATTATAAAGAACGCAAAGATGTTGTATCTCTTTCCATTGAAAGAGTTATTGAAATATCGTGTGTGGAGCTTAACAATCTTATTATAGTGTGTATCTATAGGCCCCCATCTGGAAGCTATATAGAGTTTGAATCCACCATGGAGGATGTTTTGCAATTAGTGTGCAGGAAAAATAAGAATGTAATTGTATGTGGAGATTTTAACATTAATATTTTATTAATCACCTCTGTCCCAAAGGTTATTAATTTACTGATATAGATAATTATTAGTCTCATGTATTTTTCATCATTCAATTTGTACTTAAAGATACCAATTATGTAACTTATGTCACTATCTTTGATTTGAAGTGCCATATGCTTTCCATTATTATAACATTATATGTACAACACATGTGACAATGAAACAAATAAATATCAAAATGTGAGCCCTTTTTAATTATCTAATTCGACTTACTAGTACTCGTAAACTGAGCATGGCCCTGCCTTGAATTAATTCATTATAATCACTGGGAGTATTATGAGTTATAATACTATTTTCACACCCATCTTGATGAATATCGAGTGGGATATCACTTGGAGATGGTATTTTAGCATGTATTGCTACGTTATGCAATACACAACATGCATTAGTTATTTTGCTAGCCATGTGAGGTTGATAATGGCCTACTCTATCCCGAAGCATACATCTCCAACGAGCTTTGAGTAATCCAAAACAACGCTCGATATGTGCCCTGGCTTGTACGTGACGTCTTGTATATGTATAATTCTTCTTGTGATCCTGGTTCAGCATTTAGTATAGGCGTCATTAACCAAGGCCGCTGAGGATAGCCAGAATCACCTAAAATAATAATTATGTTTTAAAATAGTTAAACTTTACTAAACAAATATTTCTTAAAAAACTGCAGTTATGATTCCATATCCTAAGACTACCTTAGCTTTAGCTACCCTTAGAGCTCTTTCAATTTATGCGTTTCGTGTCGGACTGCTGCCGCACGTTTGCCGTGCCGCTGGTTATAAGCCGCTTCCGGACCGCTGCAGTGCGTTAGCAGTCCGTCACCAAACGCCTAAATTGAAAGCGTTTCTGACTGCCGTGCGTTTGTATGCTAGAGATGTAACATATTTGACAGCAGTTAAGCCATGGACTCCGACGAAGAAACATTACTGTTACTGCTCTTGTTGAAAAACATTAAACAGAAACAAAAACAAAAACGACCTCGCCGCAAAAGAGCATCACCGATGTTTTCATTAACATGTAATTTTGGTTATTTCCATTATCGTTACCCTCAGTTAAAACAAGATCCAAGGAAATTTTTTAAGTATTTAAGAATGTCTAGAGAATGTTTCAACGAATTATTTGAATTAGTTAAAAGTAAAATTCAGAGGCAAGAAACTATTTTCAAAAATACTATATCAGCTGAAGAAAGACTTGTGATAACATTGAGGTAAGTGAAACTACTTATATTTTATATTTGTAATATTAGATATTTATTAGTCAGTATATAGGTAATTAGTATGTTTTTTGTGAAAATTACAATGAAATATTTATTATGTAGGAACATCGTCTGAAAAAAGATCTTTATATATGGAAGCATTTGAATCTCCACTCAAATTAGATACGGATGAGATTGCTGCCATTTCGTCTGATGTGGGCTGAAGCTGATTATTAGAAATCTGTGTTTCAGATCCTGGAGATTGATTAGTAAAATAGCCTCGTTCATAAAATTCCGAATCTAAGCTATAATAATCCCGAGTATATGATTGTGGTGCCGCGTATTTGCGGATAATCCCAATAATATCGTATTTGGCATCCATTTTACGACTTTCCGGGATCCTTTTAAAGTCGTTTAGTAAAGACAATAAAAAATATCTGTCTCCATCTTCGGACACATCTTCACTTGAATTTCTTTTGTTTTGCAATCTTTCGGCGAGTATTTTTAAAAGTGTGTTAGTTTCATCGTTATCATTGGTAGATGAATTTTTAGTTTTACTTTTCGATGTTGACGCAGTAGCAGCATCACCAGTCTGATTATTTTTTCCTTTTGAATCTGGTTTTATTTCATACAGCTCCGACAAAAACTGTAGTCGATCAAAATAAACATATTTTCGTTTTGTTTTAGCTTCGGATCCACTTTTTGATTCTCGCTGCTTTTTTCAAATCTCTTGCATAGGCATCTCTTATATGTCTCCATTTTTTTTGAAGTACCATTGCTGAAATCAGAATATTTTTATTACAGGTACTACTTATCCACTGGTTGCAGTATGACTGACTTGCATGATTCTTATCAACATGGAATCTCAACTATTTGTGGAATTGTGAAAGATACGTGTAAACAGATTTACGAAACTCTACGAGAAATTTATTTGCCTGAACTGAAAAAAGAAGATTGGTTAAGAATCGCAGAAGGTTTTGCAACTAACGCAAACTTCCCTAATTGTTTGGGAGCTGTAGATGGCAAACATGTAAGAATAATCAAACCCCCTAAAAGCGGTTCGCTTTATTACAACTATAAAAAGTTTTTCTCTATTGTATTATTGGCCATTTGTGATTCTAATTACAAATTCATTTTCATCGATGTTGGTTCATATGGCAAAGCATCAGATTCACAGATTTTTAGAAACAGTGTTTTTTTCAAGAAGCTTGAAGACAACAGTCTCAACATACCAAGTTCTAAGGCAATAACAGAAAATGGTCCACCACTACCGTTTGTTTTTGTCGGTGATGAAGCATTCGGCATCAGTAATTTCATACAACGCCCTTATAGTGGCAATTATTTGACTACACAACAAAAAATTTATAACTACCGCTTGTCACGTGCTCGAAGATACATAGAGTGTACATTCGGAATTATGACTAATAAATGGCGAATATTACATCGACCAATAGATGTAGATATATCGTTTGCGACAGACATTGTTCAAGCTATCTGTGTTTTACATAATTTCTTACACCGTGACTGTGATCTATTTATTCCCGACCCCGACAGACAGATCGATGAGGTGGTTCTAAAATTTAGAATCTAAATGAACAAAATTTGCCAGCAACATCAGTTCGCGATAAATTTGCAGAATACTTTGTTAACGAAGGACAATTATCATGGCAAAATAACGAAATCTGATTTAAATAAATAGTTACCTGCTGAGTTTTTTTCACCAGTAGTTTTATTTTGAAAATCTTCAATAAATTTTTCGCAGATACCTTCCCAAGCATTTCTTGTTTCCGTGCGATTACTATAAATTCCATATAGCAGGACGTATTTCGGTTTCATTTATAAATTCTTCCGTGTTTATATCGTCCATTTTAAACAAACAAATATGTAAATAAACGAGCTCTCACGTCTATGCACCGCACTATTCAACAGCGAAATGAACACGTGTAGTTTGCGACGTTGCCGTCCTGTTGTCGTGCGTTCGCGGTACCGACGCCGCACTGTTGCCAAGCTGCTAGATTTGTATGAAAACAAATGACCGTACGTACACAATACGACAAACGCACCGCTTCGGCACCGCAGCGGTCCAACACAAAACGCATAAATTGAAAGAGCCCTTACTGTTTAATATATCGAGGCTTACCTAACAACCAAACACGTTCAGCACTTTCATGAACACCACGCATATATGACTGTAGATAACTTGCCGACCATATATGAGAGTCATGTGTAGCTCTACCAAATTTAGAGTTGTCATTAATTATTTTTAGGTCATAATCACATATCTGAAAAACAATTATAATTATGAATATATCACTTAAAGAAATCCTGTTTCTACAACAAACAATTAAATGGAAGAGTTCAAATTAAATATATAATATCAATTGATAATAAAAGTTAAATATCTAACCCAATGTCTATTACACCTTATCATGTGTTAAAAGTATAGTTACATGATAAGAATTATTAATGATATAGTAGTTATTTATAGTACAAATTTGAATACTTTTGTAGCCTTATTGGTAAAAATAAATCCTTGGATCATGGGATAATTAACATATGACAGAACAAGACAAACTAAGATAATAACTAATCCAAAGTAGCCCTGTGTCGATCGATCATTTGTTGCGACCCGGGTCGATCGCGACCTATTCGCTTGGTGATTCGATCAAATGATCGATTGATTGAGGTAGCGGGTTGTTTGTTCAACAGGTCTCGGGTCTCTGATCGGATGGCTATTGTACGTTTTGGGTCACGCTCGTTTGTTTGGGCTACGAGAAAATTTGGTACTCAAATATTTTAGATACGATTATTACATGATTATGTTATACAGGGTGTCCCAAAAACGACACGTCACAGTGACACTGGGGTTAGGCCAGCACAAGAGGCATCGAATAAGCCTAACATGACCTCAGTAAAAGTTGCTCGGTTTTCAAGATATTGTCAATTTAAACTTTTTCAAAATTTTCACGTTTTTTAACGTGTTCAGTGCTAGGGTATTTCCGCCAAACGCCAAAAAATTTGTAACACCGATATAATTTTTATGTTATTCATTTAAAACAGATATTTTTAAAGTTGGCCTGTTAAAAAAATAAAACCAATACATATTAATGATTTACAGCAGCCTTAGGAAGTAAATACAGGGGTAAAAAAAATAAAATCTTCTCACTTCTATTCGGATTATAGTGTAACAAATAGTATTTTCAAAGTTTAAAATTGCATAGAAA
>JAYEAL010001013.1:0-16629 GCA_036419045.1 Scirpophaga incertulas
AAGCATATAAATCAGAATTTTCGTCCATGAAAAGCATATCCTTCTCTTTGTATAATCATCTTTTTTATTTATTGAGATTCTATTACCGTTCCAACTCATTATCATTTAATAAAGAAGGTCTTAAAAACATTTTAAACATAGAAACCATATAAGAAGAAATGAAATTTTATTATAATGTACAAAGCTATACCGTACTCCAAATAGACCCTAGAACATATGATATATCTAGCTGATATTCTATATACTATTTTGATATTATTTTCATTTATATTATATACTAGCTTTCTGCCCGCGGCTTCGCCCGCGTGGATTTCGGGATTGGGTGTATAGAGGGTTAAGGGTCATAGCTTTTGCCCACGGCTACATATACGCGGAAGTCGGTTTATGGTGCGAAGATTTTATCGCGCTTCCCGTGGGACTATCCGTTTTTCCGAGATAAAAAATGCCGCAAAACTCCTCAAGAATCACTCTATCTATTGATGAAAACCGCATAAAAATCTGTGCAGTAGTTTTTTGAGCGAAGCCTTTATTGCGCATCCCGTGGGATCTGTCGATTTTTCGGGATAAAAAGTAGCCTATGTTACTCGGGGAGAATGTAGCTTTCCAAAGGTGAAAGAATTTTTGAAATCGGTCCAGTAGTTTAAGCGTGAAGAGGTAACAAACAAACAAACAAACAAACAAATAAACAAACAAACAAACAAACACACTTTCGCATTTATAATATTAGTTGGGATAACTGGGAAAAAATTCTTAGCAATGCAACTTAGTAAACATATATGCATAAAGCAAGTCAAAGTTTTATAATAAAATATATTGGATTGTCTAAATTTTTTTATAGCAAGCTCGAGTATTATTATCTAGAATGATTCATCAACTACTTTCTTTGTATTGGCAACAATATTTTTGGCCAGTGTATAACATATTAAGGTACACTCAGATTCTCATATTCTGATTCTCATATCCACTCAATATTAAAAATAGCTCATTAATGACAAGCATAATACCCATGGATCTAATCATTCATTAGTCTTGAAGAGTATATTAGAAAATACTTAATATTTATAAATTCAGCCGTAGATGGTAAAATATAATTCTTACGGATAGGCCATAAAAATACGCCTTCTGAGGTAAAAGATAAATTCACTTAAATGTGAAGGGCTTTTTCTTAATCAATAAATTATTCGAACGCCATATTTGAATATTTTTCAATTATATTTTAAGAGTTACTATATATACGCCAAAGAAAGCAGATCAACAACCAAAATCCGAACCTATATTCAATTTATCGTGCTCAAGAAAATATATTTTGTATGATTAATAGAAGATTAGAGATGATTGTGGGATGGAATGAGATCGTTGAGTTGGGAAAGATGGGCGACTGTGATAACCCAAAGTGCGGGAAGAGCGTGAACATGGAAACAAAATGTTGAGATAATATTTTTAATATAATATAGCGGATTAATAAATTATTTCATTTTATGAGTTGATGCATTAGTCGGTAAGATCAAATAGATGTCAAAAGATAATTTAATCGAGCCTACTCAATAATAAAAGGCATATGTTCTTAACTCGAAATAACTCTATTTTTACATCTTGTTGAGACATCGTAAATTTACACACGCAACCACGAGGCATTACAAATTTGCCACTTGCAATTAATAAGGCAAACTTCACTAGGACCCCCCCGCACAAGGACACTGCTGATGACGTAGCTGATGACGTTGGTTGGAAGGGGAAATGACCGTTGGAAGATTATTCATATTTGACTTTCGCACACACACAACCACGTATATTTTATTAGCGCAATTTTGTAATTAGCAATAAATTCATTTTGTTAAAAGTAAAGCTTGGCATCAATAATCCTACTCCTCCATATCCTCAACATTTTGGACCTTCGTCCCGGATCTCAAGTCATTCGATCGGTGCTGTGCCGTTTACGTATTTGGGAGTTTGGATTATCACAAACCGTGAGTACCCCAGCTTTTACCACCACAAAATGACTGACCCTAGTGTATCTAACTTAACGATTCCCGCTAAATTACCAAGTAAATCCCCTTCAAAATTAGATAGTGAAAGTGTTGTTCTCAATCGTAAAAGAGGTGTTATTAAAGGTCGTTTAACTAAGTTGCAAAAATACGTTGAGTCATTTATTGCACAGCCTTCAAACCTATTCAAAGCAGAATTTAAGCTACGCATGCAAGGAGCGTCATCTCTTTTATCAGATTTCAATGAAATTCAGTCTAAGATAGAAGAGCGTAGTGATGATATCGATGAGCAATTAGATTATAGAGAGGAATTTGAAACTACGTACTATAATATTATTGCAAAGGCGCACGGTATGTTCTCGAATGAAGGGAGCCCTGAGAGATCCAATGCATCAGCCCTACAGTTAGTTAAACTTCCAACTATCACATTACCAACCTTCGATGGTACATATGAAAATTGGTTAGAGTTTCGTGACACCTTTCTCTCTTTGGTTCATAATTCTACACAAATTACTTCAATTCAGAAATTTCATTATTTAAAATCGTCTCTAAAAGGTAGTGCAGAATTAGTGATAGATTCACTTGAATTCTCTGCCTCAAATTATGACGTTGCATGGGAGTTACTTATTAATAGGTACGATAATAGTCAACTATTAGTGCACAATCACGTGAAGGCCTTGTTTTCAATACAACCGTTAACTAAAGAATCGCCGGTTTTATTAAGAAAACTTATCGACGTTATTTTAAAAAATTTACGCGCATTGAAAATTCTCGGTGAGCCAACAGAATATTGGGATACGCTAATTATATACATTATAATTTCCAAATTAGATTCGGTAACCGAAAGAGAATGGGAACAGCACAAAGGAACACTTTGTTTTCATAAAACCGGCGAGTCTAAGTTTGTGTTGAAAATTCACGATTTACTTGAATTTCTCAGCCGCCGAGCAATCATGCTTGAAACACTAATAGTCACTCATAATAAAGGCACACAGGACGGATCGAAACGCACACTTAACGCTTCACAACAGAACATTTCGAAGATACACTGTAACGTTTCTTCTTCATACCCTAACAAAGCGCTTCAGAAAAAGAACACTTTCCAAAAATCTTGCCCTATGTGTAGCTCAAACCATCCCATATATTCATGCGAATTATTTTTAAACTTATCGATAGTAAGAAATATGATCTTAGTTAAACATAAACATGTAGCTTGTACTTAAACTATATTAAACATAATTCTTTCTATCACAGTTATAAATGCAAGTTTTACTGTATTGGAAGTGTTCGGTCTGCTGCTACGTATTCGCTTCATTTAACGCTTGCCTCGTTCACTGTGACACTGTGACCTTTGAGCTTGCGTGGTGACTGGAATAATCTGCTAAAGTGCTTCTGTATTCAGAATTAATTCTATACAATTTAATAAATACAATCAGAAGAGGTTTGATAAGATTTGGAACATTCACCAGCGCTATCTGAGTCAGTACCATCCATCACACATCAGAGTGTCACTTTTTTAATTCCGGATTACAGTCACGTGACACTACAAATTTGGGCTAAATAAATTAAGTACCTCTACTCGTGGTCTTATTCGAACCCTCCTACTGCGGACTGGTTACTACTAACAAGTGATATGCAGTAATTGTTTGCGCGCTGGCAGCACTCCTGACTGTAGGTTTGGGCCTTGTAAGAAATGTTCGAAGAAACATAACACGCTATTGCACCACGACGAGTCTGAGAGTAACACACAAAATTGTGCTTTATCATTATTCACACAAGATAAAAAGTCGCACGAGCCAATTGATATTGATACGCGTAAGCCGGGTTCACAAGTATCGAACACACACAATACATTTTCTGAACCGGTTCTGTTATCTACCGCGCTAGTCGAAGTCGGTGACGATAATAACAATTTGCATGTGGTTCGTGTGCTTTTGGATAGTGGTAGTCAGAGATGTTTCATAACAAAATCATTATGCGATAAATTAAAAACACACATAATACAGTCCACTCACAAAATCAAGGGTGTAGGTAACTTAGTCACACAATGCACAGAGGCATGTGACGTCACAATTAGGTCACTGTGGGCTAGGTCCTATACTATGCGTATTCGGTGTTTAGTACTTTCACACATAAGTTCTAAAATGCCATCACTCACACACAGACAACTTATCCGTTTGCCAAGTAACATAGAGTTAGCTGACCCCCACTTTTTAGAGTCTAACCCCGTAGACATACTGATAGGGGCAGACTACTTCTGGGAACTGCTTGATGAAGGTCGAATTCGTTTGTCTAGTGGACCCTTCTTACAAAACACAAAGTTTGGCTGGATAATGTCTGGACCTATTCATACTAACAATATGTCTAATAAACACACACAAGTCTCGTGCAGTATGACACAGGCCTTAGACACACAGTTAAAAAGGTTCTGGGAGCTTGAGGAAGTCCTGCCTACTAACAAATTACTTGGTGATGAGGAAAAGGCGTGCGAGGAGCATTTCATTAAAACTACAACACGCACAAGCGAAGGCAGGTTTTGTGTTCGTTTACCATTCAAAACTAGTATTAGTGAATTAGGTGACTCCTATCCTCAGGCTTATCGTCGATTTTGCGCACTCGAAAAGCGATTGAATAAAATTCCTAGCTATAAAAGGTTGTACACTGACTTCATACACGAGTACAAAAGGCTAGGCCATATGTGCTTAGTGGATACGCTAGGTTCACCGCACTATATTATGCCACACCATGGCGTTTTTAGAGAGCATAGCACTACTACCAAGTTGCGTGTTGTTTTCGATGCCAGCGCAAGCACTACATCCGGTAAGTCACTTAACGATTTACAAATGATAGGCCCAGCGATACAAGGTGATTTGTTTTCTATTTTATTGCGATTTAGACAGCATAGATGGGTCGCTTGCGCTGACATCGAAAAGATGTACAGACAGGTGTTGGTAGATGATGATCAGCGGAACTTCAGCTGATATTGTGGCGTGATAATTCGTGCGATCCGTTACAAATATATCAACTCAACACGGTCACGTATGGTACAGCATCGGCTCCGTTCCTCAGTGTGAGATGCCTTAAACAGCTAGCGCAAGAATGTTCGGATCAGGATGTTGAGAGGGCTATACGTGATGACATATATGTCGATGATTATATTACAGGATGTGACCAAATCAACCACTTGTTAGACATTTGTAATGAAACTGCACGAATACTCAATACAGGGTGCTTCCCTTTGCGCAAATGGATATTTAATTTTAATACTGATAATTTTCCTTCACAATTAAATGCGTCAAAGGAACTCAACTTCGATGAAAATGTACACCATAAAACTTTGGGACTTGGCTGGTTTAACCAGTCGGATGTACTTCATTTCAGTACAGAATTCAAATGTGACTACAAACATTTAACTAAACGCGTTATCTTGTCTAAAGTTTCAAAAATATTCGACCCACTAGGATTACTCAGTTCTTTTGTAATAAATGCAAAAATATTACTGCAAAGGCTGTGGCTATTAAAAATATGCTGGGATGATCCTGTACCCGCTGACGTAATACGAAGTTGGGAGCGTTTTGAGAATGATATTTCTCTGCTTAGTAACATTCGAGTTCCTCGTCACGTTATAGGAATAAATGCACAAAAAATTGAATTGCACATTTTTACTGATGCATCCCAACATGCCTATGGTGCATGCGCGTACATCCGCACCATAAGCATTGATGGCACAGTAACTATGAGGTTATTGTGTTCAAAGTGTAAGGTGGCTCCCATTAAGCCCATTAGCATACCTAGGTTGGAATTGTGTGGTGCTTTATTAGGTGCTAGACTCTATACCAAAATTAAAAATTCACTTTTATTGCAGTTTGAAGACGTTACGTTCTGGACAGATTCCACTATTGTTATAGGTTGGTTGCGCATGAATCCTAACCTTTTGAAAACATTTGTTCAGAATAGAACCACTGAGATACAAGATCGAACTCAGGACCTTCCGTGGTATCATGTGGCAGGTAAACAAAATCCGGCCGACCTTCTATCTCGCGGAATCAGCCTTGATTTGCTCCAAAATTGTCGCTTATGGTGGGAAGGACCTACTTATCTGTTAGATCCGCACTATAAAAAATTACACACTTTAGAATCAGATTTACAGGGCCTACCGGAAACTAAGACATCAGCTATACACACACATTTCATATGTGATGAAAATTCTAAGTGGTTTCCCTTTCATAGATTTTCTAATCTTAATCGTATGAAACGCACTTGTGCTTACCTATTAAGATTCATACATAATACACGTCATCAGAATAACAAACGCATCGGACCGTTAAGCATTGGCGAGTTGAATGAATCACTAGGAATATTGGCAAGATTTTCTCAGTTAGAATCTTTTCCAGACGCGTATGAGAAAATGATATCTCACAAAACCTTTTCTAAAAAACACAATTTAACAAAATTAAATCCTTTTCTCGACAAAAATAATAAAAAGTTGTTTACAACTGCATTCGGTGTTCACGCCTACGAGCTAAGCCTCTCGCGCCTATTATGGGTAATATGCCTATGCAACGTCTAATTCCTGGTTTTACATTTATGCATACTGGCGTTGACTACATGGGGCCTGTGTATATTTTGAACCGGAAAGGGAGAGGTGCAAAACCTGTTAAGGCGTATGTTTGTATCTTTGTTTGTTTTTCAACACGCGCTGTTACTTTGGAGCTTGTGGGTGATTTGTCTACTGATGCATACTTGTTAGCACTGAAAAGGTTTATATCTAATAGAGGCAAACCTGCTGTCATATATTCCGATAACGGAAAAAATTTTGTTGGTCTTATGAACGATTTCAAACAGTTTTTAGATAATTGCTCATCTGATATCAAACAATTCGCTACCGAGCAAAATATTGAATTTAATTTTATACCTCCATATTCGCCTCATTTCGGTGGTTTGTGGGAAGCTGGGGTAAAATCCTGCAAGTATCATTTGCGGAGGGTCGTAGGAAATTCCCATTTAACTTATGAGGAGTTCAGTACGGTATTAGCACAGGTTGAAGCCGTCCTAAATTCCCGTCCTATAAGTCCTATGTCCGCAGATCCTAACGACCTTGAACCCCTCAGCCCAGCTCACTTCTTGGTTGGTCGTCCGCTAACCGCTCCGCCGTGCACGGACATCGGAGATAAGCCAGCACATCGGCTGTCGCGATATCAGAGAGTGGAACAAATTCGCCAACATTTTTGGACTCGCTGGTCAAAGGAATACATTTCAGAGTTGCAAACAAGACGCAAGTGGAGTACTGGCCAGATAAATTTGAATACAGACACACTGGTCGTCATAAAGGAAGACAACGCACCCCCATTAAAGTGGAAATTAGGAAGAATAGTCGCAGTCTTTCCTGGAAAGGATGGAATATCTAGAGTTGCTGACATTAGAACTCAGGATGGAATTATTCGACGAGCATTCTCGAAGATATGTCCTTTGATAAACAATAACCAAGAATAATTTTTCTTGAAAGTAGATTCTTTCAACGCCGGGGCATGTTGAGACATCGTAAATTTACACACGCAACCACCACGAGGCATTACAAATTTGCCACTTGCAATTAATAAGGCAAACTTCACTAGGACCCCCCCGCACAAGGACACTGCTGATGACGTAGCTGATGACGTTGGTTGGAAGGGGAAATGACCGTTGGAAGATTATTCATATTTGACTTTCGCACACACCACCACGTATATTTTATTACCGCAATTTTGTAATTAGCAATAAATTCATTTTGTTAGAAGTAAAGCTTGGCATCAATAATCCTACTCCTCCATATCCTCAACACATCTTATTGTTGATCTTAATGCTTTACTTAGTTTTTGGTTATTTTTAGAACTATATATTTATTAAATTAAAAGGTAAAAAGACAAATTATCATTTATTATTATATAGGCTTGATTCATCTTTCTGTTGACATCGCATTGATCTTACTGATCAATAAATTAACGTCGTTGTGGCCATGATTCGCTTCAAACCCACGTTATGAATATGAAATGCTCTCTAAAGTCTTTTCAAAACTAATGACTGGATGTATGCTTCAGTTTTAGGCAGAGCCCCGATCTCTTTTCTTTATTTTTCGTGGTATTATGTAACCAAGCCAGCTCAGACAATCGCATATCATATAATTTGCACTTTACATTTGTAGATAAGTATTTATACACTAGAATTATATCGTATTTTCGCGATCAACTGTTTGCAACTTGTCAATAAATACAAGTTGGTAATACCGACTTCAATTAAACTTATTTCTTTTCTCATTTTATCATATAGAAATAAATCTGGTATGTTATGTTATATTTTAATCTCAGTTCTTATTCGAGTATCAAATCTTATCTCTACATTTACATTAGCAACAATTTACTAATCAAAACTAGCTTTATTTGAGGTTTAAAGACAAATTGCCTTTATTATTGGATAGGCTCGATTTCAACCTTGGACATCTCATTGATCATATTGGTCAATGCACTACCTATATTATAACTTTCGTCCTTTTTAAAACCACGTTTTCTTTCGAATGACATGTTCTCTAAAGTCTTCTTCAAGACTAACAATCAAAATTAGATATATATAATTTATAGATAAATATTGACTGTATTCGATAAATCATACGTTAAAGAAATCAGATTAACAACCAACCCCAAATCCTACATTCAATTTATCGTTTTCAAGAAAACTCTTGAATGCTCATTTTATGGTTTAGGGGAATAAAAGAGATGATACCAGGATGTAAAGAGAAGATTAAGCTATGAACGATGGAAATTTTGATATTTCAGACTGCTATGTTTTTAATGCTGCATAACGTAATAAATGTATTTAAGGTTTAAAGACAAATTGTCTTTTATTATTAAGTAAGCTCGATTTTGCCTTCTGTTGACATCTCATCGATCTTACTGTCTATTGCATCAACTTCATTGTTATTACTACCATCTTCAACACTAGTGACTGGATGTATGCTTCAGTTTTACGCAGAATCCCGATCGCTTTAATATATTTTTTGTGATATTTCGTAACCAAGCCATTCCAGTTAATCACATATGGTATTGTTTTCACTTTGCATTTCTAGATAAGTGATAACTCATTAGCAATTAAATCGTATTTTTTCGATTTCTCGCTTTCAACTTGTGTTAATAAATCTCTCATCATAACCAATTAATAAATTACTTTATTTTATAGATAAATGAAATAGGTTTAATTCATAACTATGTCTTTCGGGCTATATTCTAGGGTACTAACAATGATAGATGTTAAAAGAAAGAATAATGTTCTCGTTTGTTGCCTTATCTGTTGCTTAAATGAAACAGTCAAAAATATCTTAAAAACTAACACATATATATATTAGCTATCAGGCATAGTTTATTTGTATATGATAAACATTAGAAAAATTACTTAAGCTTAAATACTATTTGTCTTTTATTATTTGCGGAGTCAAGTTTTATTTTTCTGTTATCTCAGTAATATTACAGGATAGCTCATAGGCAATTAGTTCAGACATCGCCTTGAACTTATGTTTCAACCACATACAAATTTTATCTAAAATTTTCATCAAGACTAGTAACTGAACCTTGTGAGTACTCTTGGCTAGCCTTTCCTGGCTATCACCTATTGTATTATTTTCACTTTGCATTTGTAGATAAGTTTTTACATTAAATGAAACAATTTATTAATGGATTATGCTAGAAAATGATTTATTAATAGGTTATGATAAATAAATTTATTTAAAGTTTAAATACAAATTGTTTTTTATTACTGTGCAGGCTCGATTCCATCCCCTGTTGACATCTCATTGATCTTATTGACCAATGCCTCATTGTTCACTTCATTGTTACTCTTCAAGGCTAATGACTGGATGTATGTTTCAGTTTTAGACTGAATCCTGATCTCTTTTCTGTATATAAGTATTTCGTAATCAAAGCATCACAGATAATCACATATGGTATTATTCTCACCTTACATTTGTAGATAAGTGATAGCTCACTAGCAATTAATCGTCTTTTCTTGTTTTCAACCTGTGCTAATAAATCCAAGTTGGTAATATCGACTTCAATTAAAGTTATTTCTTTTCTCTTTTTATCGTATACAAATAAATCTGGTCTGTTATGTTGTGTTTTAATTTCTATTTTGGTTCGGGCATCAACTCTTATTTCTACATTTTTATTAGCTACAACTTCTTGGACTGAGTGTGTTCTCAATTTCTTGGAATTTTTTAGTCCAAACTTATTGCATAGAGTCAAATGTATGCATCTTAGAATTTCATTATGTCTTCTTATGTAGTCATGTCCTACCTACAATATGTGACCGAATTCACATATTGTAGCTAAGTGATCCACTGTTTTGTTTGGTGCTCTACAATGGGGGCATTTTCCCTTTTCACCAAAGATAATATTTCTATCTTGGAGGAAGCAATAAGCGCCTTCGTCTCTAGACGTCATGTTTTCTTTAGTTAGCAATACAGCAGAATCCTTTACATCTGCTAAATCATGGTGACATACTCTAAATAATCTTTCATGTCATTCTTTTTTTTAATGTCGATTATTGGAGATTTTACTTGTGCTTCATAGAAACTCTTACAATTATAGTTCTTGAAAAGATATTATTTGAATTACTTGTTATAAAAACTCTAAGTGCTATATTTTGGATGCGAACCTTCCAGATGCAAAATATTTGAGACTCTTAGAATAATAATTTTACAAAATATCAAAAAAGTATTTTATCTAGAGAATATATTTGTTGACAACTTCGGTTTTGTATGAACAGCACAAAACATTTGATAGATTTGCATAGTAATTTTTAATACAATGGTTTTCCTATGAATATAGAACAGAATGAGTGAAAGTAGTACCGGGATGGAATGAACAGGGTGAGTTTGATAAGAATGCGTACTTGGGTATACCAGAATGTCGAATAAGACTCGACAAGAACTTAAAAATCATCTTTAATAATAACACCAAAATTATTTTAATTTTAATAAATAAAAATAATTTAAGGTTTAAAGACAACTTGAATCTTATAATTAAATATGCACGTTTTACCTCATGTGGACATCTTATCGATCTTACTGATCAATGTATCAACTTCGTTGTGGTCGTCATCCTCTTCAAGACTTACTTTTAATTTTAGTTATTTTGATGTAACCTAATACCTAAAGAAATTGTTAAATTAAGAACTGAACGTGAGTAATTAAAAAATACACTTAGAAGAATCTTGATAATTTGCAGCTAACGGCAGAAATAAGGCTATCTGGAGTCTTTATGCTTGTATTTAAAGCATCTATAGAATAAGGTTCTTTTAGACTATATGCGCCTATTTTGTTAAATGAAGTTTGTTTAATGTTTTAAATTTTTAGCAGATTCTTCTTAAAGCCAAGCAAAGAGTACGTCTCCTCCATAGATAACCATAGGGACTGATTGCAAGAATATTATCAAACTACTGTTTAGTGAAGTTCAACTTTAAATTTGCCCAAAATGAATAGCATATTTCATATCCCTGCAGCAAGACATGATTGAAAAGCTTGTCAAAAGCCGATAAAAAGATATGGTTCATAGAGTAGATAAGCAATTTTAAGCTCATATTTGTCTTATTTCGTTTTAATTTAGAAATAAAATTATCTTTTTACTGGACTTTTCTGATATTATTTCTTATCTTTAAATTTTATTGTTAATACTGGTAACAAACACAATAAACATGAATATAATTAATATATATAAAGATTTTAAACTAAGTTTTTTACTAAGTTGGAATTCAAAGGCATAATGGCTCTTTTCAGCTACTTCTTTAAGTTATATTTTAAAATTTCTAAATTTTTCAGGTTATAATGATTTTTTTAATCTATACTAAACAAAAATCCTAAGAAACTACTAATGTGTTCGTATATCTCACCATGTATTCTTTGGTTTCATTGTAAATCAAATCATTGCAAGCCCATTGTGCATGTGCAGCTTCAATAGTCATATTCAACCGGGCTGCAGATTTTATAAATAATAGCCTAAAATTTGTGATGTGCCTATTCAAAGCTGTTATTGAAAGTCCAGCGTTAAAACTATCATGCAAAGTCTATCTTGGGGCATAGTATTAATCATTATCTTTTGTCCGACTGAATATAATATTAGGATTAGTTTAGAATATATGAGTAAGTATGTTTGCTACGATCAATTTTGCCGTAAATACCATCACAGTAAGCCCGGAATTAATTGCAATTAAGCTGCTATCGGAAGCACGATTGTGGCATCTACACTTAAAATCTCATCCTGCATGTGTGCTTTCAATCGTCATATTCGTCCGGCTGTCACGATCATCAAGATAAGCTCGGAATATTTTTGCATTTAATCTTATCATCCAAGCCCGGCTTTAGAGACTAGAATCTCGCTACATTAAAGATGGATTTTGGCAATGGTTATATTCAATCTAGATGCGAAATATATCAACCGCAAGGATTAATTTCATATTCATTTTTAATATAAATTTGAAAGGGGACTGATATAATAATGTAATATAGGCAATTACCTAGTATTTTAAAAATAGATTAGAAACGAGAATAGAATAATAAATAAATTTGAGAGAAATCTCATTAGAGCACTAGATTTATCGCCTTGTTCTCGGCCTCGACCAGGTAATATTGTGCTTCTTACAAGGTTTTTAGGCGATAGATTGTTTAGCTAAAAATATTTTTCTGATTTACTTTGGTATAGCAAAAGCGAGTTTTCATTTTCAAAAAAAGTTTTTTAATTGGCTATCAATTAAAGATGTTTTAACTTATTGTTTCCTGTTGCAAGCTCAATTCGTCGTCAGGTGCATCCAAGCTCTCCTTTCTGTCCAACTCAATCTTCTCTTTCCATTCTGGTATCATCTCCATTCCTTCTCTCATATATTCATAGGAAATACTTTCAGGTGTATTCTTAAGTAGGATAAATAAAATGTAAGAGTGGATGGTGGTTGTTAATCTGATTTCTATCACACATTATTTATCGAATACAGTAACATTCCAAGTTAGAACATAAGAAGTTATCCTTTTTTCACAGTTATACGAGTATATTGCCCCATTTTGATGATTAATATGTTCATCTCGTTTTTTACAATTGGTAATTGGGCAACGCTAGAAATGCCTACTTCTATTATAGTGGAAACCTTCTTTTTTATCGTGGATAAATATATCAGGTCTGGAGACAGATTGTTTATCGACGTTGCTAACGTTTTGCCATCTCTCATGTACGGTGTACACTTGAGTATGTATGTGATGGGATTGAGTTTGGTCGGTGTGCAGAGAAAGATCACCATAAGTTAAACTGACGTATATTGTCGAATAATAAAAGTTATAAAAGTAAAGAGTAAAGTTAATTGGCTAATGCTTTCTCTGTGGCTGTTAATCGCACACTACACTTACTTATTACACAAAAAGAATATTAATAAAGTTAAGCATTACAACTCAAGGTTGCAAACGCAGCTAAAATTATATGACATAGTAAAATATTGCTCAGTACTTAAAAGGTAACATTGCACAGTAAAATATTGCTCAGCATGTAAGCAAGATGATATGTACAGTATGAGACTGTACATGCTGGCAACCCAAAAGAAAATAAAAAGAATAAAAAGTTACTTAGGAAAAATCAGCCATTACAAAATTTATAAATCATTAAAATCAAATGCGCAAAATAATAAAAAATTACTTAGGAAGCATCAGCCATTACAAAATTTATAAATCATTAAAATTAAATGCGCAGTTGTCCGCTTCCGCTCCAAGGGAGACTCTCCGCGATGGTTTGGACTGTCGTTCCTTTCCCAGGTCCTTGGGTGATGCTGTTGCGGTTTCATCCTTGGTGGATAATACTCGTAGCTCTATGTTTTCACGAGGATAGATTGCTGCTTCTTCAGTTGCACGGAGACGTCGTCGACGTGAACAGTATTTCTTCGTGACTATTACGATACCTGTTACTATTGCTGCCGTGACCAAAATATAACTGACCACATACTGATGTATGTCATGTATCGATACTGCAGCTGGTAAGTGATCCTCGAATTCCTTCTGATTAATTATTTTTTCTTGAATCCTTGCTATCTCGGCACTCGACGACACAAAAACGGCAGGAACGGTACGATTTGTCAAATTCACTAATTTGTTAATGGGTGTGTTTATTGTTGGTATAGTGAATTCATAGCTCAACTGTACTTTGCTATTATATTGATTATTTGCAGCTATGGTCATGTCGTTAGCTTGTAATAGGCATCCTTGCGGTATTGTGGTGATGCCCGATGACGTCATCGTTTGAGCGGAGATGTCTTTATCGCATATGATTCGTACGACACATGAATCACAGCATATCACTAACCAGCTGTTCGATGAATGTAATTCAATCCACTCGTCCTTGCATTCCCGTTGCTCGACATTGCAAGGTAACTCATTTTGATGTGACAGCAGGTTTGCTTCGTAAGGTGCATTATTGTTATGAGAAATTATAGATCGGAAGATTCTTGTTGCATAATATGTTATTTCTTTTCTGTCTCGTACATTGATCATAATCTTCGCTTGACATCGAGATATAAGTGTTTCTGGTTAAGTCTACGGCAAACATATTTGCTTTGTTGTTTGTTTTTTCTTTGTTGTTGTTTCGTTAGAATTTTCAATTACAGCTTCTTGTTCGGGAGGATGATCTTCTATAGGGAGAGGTGATAGTTTTAGTACTGGCCGTTTTATTACGCCATTCTTAGTTTTTAGGGTTGTGACGCGCACGAAGCCGTCGGAGCCAGGATGCGCCTGTATCACGCGGGCCATGGCCCATTTTGCGGAAGGTAAGTTATCTTCTCGTGTGAGATAATCGTTGGACCAGTTTTTCCAGTATTGATGAAAGATGTGTTCCACTAGTTGCCAACGTTTGCGAAGGTCAAGTTTGCTCGTATCATTGTAATCTGATAGAGGTAGCGACATCGTTGGACTGCCCGTCAGAAAGTGTCCGGGAGTCAGGCAGTTAAAAAATTCTTCAGGGTCTTCAGTAAGGGGTGTTAGTGGCCTTGAGTTTAGGCATGCCTCGATCTTTGCCAGAAGAGTTGTAAACTCTTCAAATGTTAATTTTTGCTCCCCTAGTACTCTTCGTAAATGGTATTTAGTAGACTTAACAGCGCCTTCCCAGAGACCTCCAGCGCTGGGGTATGCAGGAACATTGAAATGCCACTCAATATCCATTGTAGCAATCTCGTCGAAGAATTCTGTTGTTAATATCTGTTTAAACTCTTCAAATTCCTGACGTAGCACCTTTGCAGCTCCGACAAAGTTTGTACCGCAGTCGGAGTACATATGTTTTGGGGTGCCTCGCCGTGAACAGAATCTTTGTAAAGCTGCTATAAATGTGGTAATGCCCTCAGCATCCGATACTAGTTCAATATATTATTATGTCGCCTTTGTTGTCATGCATATAAAAACAGCAATATATGCCTTGGATGTTGCTACACCGCGACCTTTATTTAGTTTGATGTCGTAGTATCCACTATAGTCTATTGCAGTGTGGGTAAAGGGACGACACGGAGTGATCCTCTGAATAGGTAAGTTCCCCATTTTTTGATAGGTGTCCACAGCTTTAAATCTATGACAGCGTACGCAGCGTCTAAGTTGAGTTTTGACTGCCCTGTTGCCGCCAATAATCCAATAGCGCTGCCGGGTGTAGTTCAACGTCAGCCGCGCTCCTCCATGCAGAGTCATCATATGGTTTAGTTGAATAAGAAGTTCAGTAAATCTTCCTGAGTGAGGAATGATAATCGGGTATTTCATCTCCAGAGGTAAGTTAGAATGTTTTAGTCGCCCTCCAACTCGAATGATGTTCTTCTCATCTATATAGGGGTCCAGTTTGTAGATAGGACTCGTCTTCATGATGTTTTCTTTTCGTGCTAATGTTTTATATTCGTCGAAAAAATATTGTTGTTGAATATATTTAATTATTTCATCATTTGCGGCATGCAGTTCGTTTGTTGTGAGGTAGGCAGTATCCAATTTCTTCTTGTTCCGAGTATTCGTAATGAATCGCTTGACCCAGCTGGTGATTCTTATTACACGTAGTAACGAACTGTATTTTTCTAGTAAATTATTTATAAAATGAGCATGACCTTGTTTGCTGTTGTTATGAACCACCTTTATGTGATTTATAAGACCCATGTTTGTTTGTAATAAAGTTGGTAAGTTTTCGCTATCTTCGAAATTTTTTGGGTCTGTCAGGGGGGAGCTACGCCAGATAATCTTCTGTAAATTTTGTTGACCTTCGTTCGTTAATATCTGTTTAAACTCTTCAAATTCCTGACGTAGCACCTTTGCAGCTCCGACAAAGTTTGTACCGCAGTCGGAGTACATATGTTTTGGGGTGCCTCGCCGTGAACAGAATCTTTGTAAAGCTGCTATAAATGTGGTAATGCTGAGGTCCGATACTAGTTCAATATGTGTCGCCTTTGTTGTCATGCATATAAAATAAAAAATTAAACATTACTCATTTAATGGTCTTAACATTTACACCCCACGCTTTTATAGTCATTGAGTTCTTGGACTAATTTGCTAAATTTTATAGACAAATTTTTAAGTTACATTTCGTTTTTGTCATCAGAAATTTTTCTTGATATGTACCCAAATTTTCTAAAA